>ML818337.1:39558-66767 GCA_009831015.1 Picea engelmannii | reverse complement strand
AATGGAAGCTTTATTATCTTGCTATTATATGTAGATGACATGCTTGTTGCAGGGTCTAATATGTAGGATATAAATGTGCTCAAGAAGAAATTAGCCAATTCATTTGCGATGAAGGATTTGGGTGCTGCAAAGAAAATCCTTGGCATGAGAATAATAAGAGATAGAAAAAATCGCAAATTGACATTGTCTCAGGGTGAGTACATAGAGAAGGTGTTGGAGAGGTTTAGAATGCAGAATTCAAAACCAGTTAGTACACCTTTGGCCAGCCATTTCAAAGTAACTAAGGAAATGTGTCCCAAGACACAGGAGGAGATAGAATACATGTCCAGGGTCCCTTATTCATCAACAATTGGCAGCTTGATGTATGAAATGGTTTGCACAAGACTAGATATTGCACATGCAGTGAGAGTTGTGAGCAGGTATATGAACAATCTAGGTAAAGAACATTGGGAGGCAGTAAAGTGGATTCTCAAGTATTTGAGAGGTACTACTACTCATGCATTATGTTTTCGAGGTTCATACACTTTTCTACAAGGATATGTTGATTCAGATATGGCAGGTGATAAAGATAGTAGGAGGAGCACCACAGGGTATGTTTTTACTATAGGTGGAACAACAGTAAGTTGGATTTCAAAACTGCAAAAGGTTGTTGCACTTTCAACAACAGAGGCAGAGTATGTCGTTGCTACAAAGGCTAGTAAAGAGATGATTTGGTTACATAGATTTATGGAGGAATTGGGAAAGAAGCAGGAGAACAACAAGTTGTACTGTGAAAGTCAGAGTGCCAGTCACCTTGCAAAGAACTCAACCTTCCATTCAAATACTAAGAATATACAGTTGAGGTACCACTTCATATGATCCACCTTGGAAGATGGACATTTGAAGTTGGAAAAGATACACACTAGCCATAATCCTGCAGACATGTTAAGAAAGGGAGTAACCAGGGAGAAAATGAGTTTCTGCTCAGTTTCAATTGGTCTTTAAGAATGAAGATGATGATGAGAAATTTGTCAGGTCGAAGAAGGTTCAGAGTCCAACATATACAACAACGGTGGAGTTGTTGAGATCAGTCTCCAAGTGGGAGATTGTTGGTTGTGGAGCCTGATTATCTTCCTGATTCAGAGGTCTTTTAATTTTAGCCGTGTTTATACCCCATAAAGTATTTACACCCTAGAAGTATGTACACTCTTCCACGTGGGGTAGTGCAGAGGGGGGGTACCCCCTCTGTAGGGTCCGGGGGCAAGCGGGGGTTTGGGGGCGAAGCCCCCGAAGGAAAAATTGCCTTGTAAATGTATATTGTAATTTCATTGTAAATCTGGACCATTCATTATAAGGTTGCAGATCTAATGGTAGAGATTATGTTAGGATTTTTTGCTCTAGAAGGCAACCCTCTTTTATGAGGGAAATGTATTGCGGCTATGGTTGATGGTGAATATTGTATTCTGAGATAGGAGACTGTGAGAGAAAAAAAAGGAAGTTACAACATGTTTGCTATAGTTTGTATCCCTTCATATGCTGGATAATAATAAAGGAAGGACCTGACAATTTCTCTGGTGGACTTAGCCCACACTGGGTGAACCACGTAAATTTGTGTCTCTATTGTATTGTGTATCTTCTGTATTTTGTTTCCGCATTTGTTTTATTTTATTGCTCCACGGTCCTGTTTTTCTAACATCATGGATTTGCTTCATTCCTCCTCCAGCTTTAGCAATTGATTGATCCTTTTCTGAGTAGGCGAAATGTCTTCAGTATATTCAGTATTAACCACATAGATCAATGTGTTAAGATCGAGGTTAATTGTCATTTTTATCTCTTTCCCGTAGACCAATAGATACAGGGTCATCCCAGTACTATCTTTCAGGGTTGTCCTGCTTTCCCATAAAGCTTTTGTCAGCTTCAGGTGCCAATTTCTCTGGTTTCCATCAACAATTTTCTTCAATATCTGCACAAGCGTTTTGTTCGTGGATTTTTCAAGGTCATTTCCTTATGGATAATAATTTGAAGACTAACCCATAATGATCCCATATTGTCTAAAAAACTCCATTAATTTTGACCCAATGAAGATCGAACCGTTGTCTGTGATAAATTTATCAGGAACACCAAACCTTGATAAAATGTTGTCTTTGAGGAATCCAATCAATTCTTCAGTGTCGGCCTTCTTCAGCGCCACCACTTTTGGCCATTTTTTGAAATAATTGATAGTTGTTAGAATGTACATGTGCCCTTTGCTAGATTTCAGATTAATCGGCCCAACGACATCAAGTCCCCATTGGGAAAATGTTTTTTCCACCACAATCGGCTGCAGAGGCATCACAAATTTCTTCATTTTTCCTGAGAAATGTTGGCATGAAAAACATATCCTTATTTCAGTGTACGAGTCCCTGAAGATTGAAGGCTAGTAGAATCCTGATCTGATTATTTTGTGAGAAATTGCAGTTGGTGCAAAGTGTCCACTGCATATTCCTTTGTGGAATTCTTTGATCAGTGTTGGAGCTTGTTTCTCATCGACGCATATCAACAATATACCATCAAAATTCCTTCTGAAAAGTATATCAGCAATCAATACAGATTGGTTCTCCTTCATCTTAAGTTTCCTTCGCTCCTTGGAACTCATTGTAACATGGAATTGCCTGGATATTAAATAAAATATGATATCTTCGTACCATTCTGAATCAACTAATGGTTCCCTGAATGAGATTGAAATCATTCCATCAACTGAGTCCCCATTCTCCATAAGCTTGCATAATTCTTTTCCTTTTATTGCCTTCAATAGTTTGATCTTGATATCATACTCTATAAAAAATTTATACCCAGTTGGACCATTTTCCTCCCTCAATTGTTGATTTAGGAGTATCTTGATAGGAGACGAGGGGACGCAGACAATCACATGAGAGTTTAGTATATAAGTACGAAAGTGTGCCACAACTTTTACAAGGTCCAAAGCTTGTTTCTCAAGTTATGAATACCTCAACTCATAGTCATGTAAATTTTTTCTCATAAATCTTATGGGGAGCTCTTCTCCATTGCTATTTTTCTGAGTGAGGATGGAAGTAACAAGTGCCTATGTAGAAAATGAATAGATAATGAAATCCTTTTGAAAATATGGACTAATGAGGATGGGGGCAGTGGTGATGGCCCCCTTGATCTTGTTGAATGCTTCCTGAGTATCTGTTTTCCACTCAAACCTTTGTTCCCTTTTCAACAATAAATTGATGGGTTTTACAATGCTTGCATAATTAGGAACAAATATTCGAACACAATTAATTTTCCTGAAGAATGACTGGACTCCCTTCTTTGATGTCGGGGGGATGTGTTCATTAATCGCTTTAAATCTTTCTGGGTTAATGTAAATCCCTTCCTTGCATACAATGTGGCCTAACAACTTGCCTTGAGTCACAACAAACAAGCATTTCTTTGGGTTGAAAGTGACATCGTATGATCTACATATTTCAAAGAGTTTTCTTAAATGATGGATGCGATCCTCCCTTTTGCTTGAACGCACTGTCAAGTCATCTTAGTAGTCTGCCATGATATTTCCTATCAGTCCGTTGAACACATGATCCATGGCTCTTTGGAACGTAGCCCCAACATTCTTCAAACCAAAGGGAATTCTAGCGTATGCATATGTCTCCCATGGTGTGATAAATGTTGTTTTTTTCTCTATCTTCTTCAACCACTAAAACTTGATTGTATCCAGAGAAACCGTCCAACATAGACATGCATGCCGATCCTGTGACTTTCTGCAGTAGAAACTCCATGTTGGGTAGCGAAAAATTATCTTTTATTCTCGCTTTGTTAAGATCTCTGAAGTCGACGCACATTCGGATTTTCCCAATCTTCTTCCTGACAACCACTGGATTTGAAATCTAGTTTGAATGTCTGATGGGATAAATTATCCATTCTTTCTTCAACTTTTCCAGCTCAATTTTTACCAGAGGCTTCAACTTGGGATTCATCATTCTTATTTTTTGTTTCACTGGTTTGGATTCTTCCCTCAAAGGAATGACATGCTAGAATATCATTTTGTCATAAGCCTTAAATTCGTCATAAGTCCAAGAAAACACATCAATATATTCATTGAATAAGGCGACATATTGATCAACTTCTTTGGGGGTGCAATCGACTCCCAAATTGACATATTTCAGAGACTGGTCCATTCCGATATTGACTTTCTTGTCTCTTGCACCTTTCGAACTAAAACTTCTTCACAAAGATTCTTGGCATAGGATACCATAGGTAACACAACCTACCACTATTTATTTAATCTCTACTAAGCAATGCAACAAAGTCATTTCACAGATTGGAAAGTTTGTCTTCTTTGTGATCCATGCTCACAGTAAGCAGAAGGTCACCACCACATTCTTGACCTCTACAAAGAGCCTCTCTTCACAGCATAAGCAAGTGGATGGGATCATGGAAGAGTATAGAGACATCTTCTCCTCACCCACCGGGGTACCGACGCACTACCAAGTCAAGCATATAATTGATCTAACCCTCAATGCACCTCTTCATAATGGACCAGTCTATCAACTGTCGTTGATGGAAAATGACTAAATAAATATTCCAATCCAAGAGCTACTTCAAAAGGATCACATCAGACCCAACTCCTCCCCTTGCATAATCTCTATTGTACTGGTGCAGAAGAAAGATTGGACCTGGTGGCTCTGCATTGATAATAGATAATTAAACAAAATCACAGTCAGTAACCGGTACCCAATTCCTCGAATTGATGACCTTCTTGACCAACTCAAGGGGGGAAATTTCTTCAGCAATATTGACCTAAAGTCTGGCTACCACCAGGTTGTTGAAAATTCAACAAGAAACATGTGTCTAATTTACTTTTCCCTTAAATAAATTGGACAATAAATATTAATCTATTATCTCATTTAGAACTGAGTGATTTGGAGTTGTAATAGAATTATAAGTGTAGTTAAGTGAGTTAAGCTTAGTTGTACTAGTTGTAACTAAACTTGCACTAGTGAGAGTTCAATGAATCAATTATTAATTAATTCACAATCAGTGAACTCACATGCAACTAAAGATTCACCACGATTAACTACATGCATGTCAGATCCAGTGGAGACCCAATTGAGATAACAGGTGAAAGGGACAGTTTGTCTATCAGTTGTGATTTGAGTGAGTTGCACTCATGCAATCACACATGTAGTGGATATGATCATGAACATGTGAAAACTAGGCAATTCGAATTCATTGTGAGAATTCTAATTGCAGGGATTGTGCAGAGGAGGCAGGTTGTCTCGACACAGAAATTGGCACATGTATTTGTTGAGTTTTTGTATGATAGTGTGAGACGATTGTATTGTACTGAGAGATCTTGGATTAGAGTTTTGTATGAGATTGTTTCATGATCCATGATATACATAATATATGATAGTAGGGTTTTTAGCTTTACACTTTCCCGGTAAAACTTCTGTGTTATGTGTTCTTGATATTTCACTTTGTGATCGTGGTTTAATTTTCCGCAAGATTATTAGTAGAAGAAATTATGTATTTAACAATGGCGTATAATTGTTAGATCAGGAGAATTGTAGGAGATACTTAATTTGTATTGAAATTTCTACATGGTATCGGAGCCACAGAGCCACGAAAGTGAGGTGCAAAAATAATAGTATTTTCGCAGGTCCCGTCTCTAGCAGGGTACGAACCTTAGTACTGAAAACTTCACACATTTCTAGGAACATAAATTCTCGCACCCTACTCAAAGGAGAGGTGTGAACTTCATCAATATTCCCGTAGGCTTCTCAAAGGAGAGGTGTGAACCTCCCTCACCCCACTGTGCATTACAGTGCGAACTTCCTTGTGATTTTTACAGGCTGTACACTGGTAGGGTGTGAAATTCCTCCAAGAGTTCGCAGGCTAGACACTGGTAGGGTGAGAACTTCCCTCGGGCTTCTCTCAGGTGGGGTGCGAACCTCCCAGGGAAAGAGGAATTGTAGCAATTGAGTTTTTGTGGTTGGATAACATTCAAATTTGCAGGATTTTCTTGGTGCAACAGTTGATTCAAGATCAAAATGACTTTCAATGGCTTGAGGTTGGAGTATGCACTCAAGGGAAACTCTAACTACATTGATTGGAAGGACAGGATGGAAGCATTCTTTGAAGACAATGGCTTGAATGATTACATTGACAAATATGTTCCTAAGTTGGATGCGACAGACATTGCAAATCTTGATGCATGGCAAAAGAAAGTGGAAAAGGTGAGGAGGATTTTGTTGGAGGGAGTACGAGACCACATTGTCTCAAGTCTCCATGGGAAAACCACACCACATGCAATGTGGAAGGTTTTGATGGATCTGTTCCAAAATAGTAGCGACCATAGGAAATTGGCGCTCAAAGATAAATTCAGGAAGATCAAGATGGAGAAGGGCGACACCATTCCAAAATATCTCACGAATTTTGTCCAATGTCGGGATGAGCTTGGAAGTGTGGGAATAACAATCGTTGTTGACAATTTGGTGAGCTTGGCTCTCCTAGGACTTCCCAAGAGTTGGCACAGTTATCAAGACTCTGTCAATGGAAGGGAAAAATTGCAAGATTGGGAACGACTATGGTTGGATCTAGTGTAAGAGGAGTTCAAGCGGAACACCAGAGATGGATCTTCATCAAAGCGTGATGATGAAGAGGATTGTGATTTGACTTCCAAGGCAAGGAAAGGGAAAGGGAAGAAATTCCATTCAAAATCTAAGTCTAAAGTCAAGAAGCTAGATTTGTCCAAAGTGAAGTGTTTTCACTGTCACGAACATGGGCATCTCGCTACTAACTTTCCGCAGAAGAGGAGGAACAAGACGATTGCTGGAGCTACAAATGGTGAGGCTCTTGTCTCACAATTTGAACTTGACTTCTCTTTGATCGCATGCATGGATTCAAGTGCATCGGGATCAATGTGTTATTTGGATAGTGGTGCTTCCTACCACATGGTGGGAAATAGAGAGTCTTTCAGTGACTTGGAGGAGAAAGATCTTAGAATGCATATAGAGATGGGCGATGATGGACTATACAGTGCGACTGGTATTGGTACCATTACCTTTCAGAGGGAGTCAGGTAAACCATTTCAATTGAAAAATGTTATGCATGTTCCATGTCTGAAGAAAAACCTGGTCTCAGTCGCAATGTTGGAGGACAGAGGCTATGATGTTGTTTTTAGCGGTGGAAAATCCTACCTGCGACATAAAGCAACGGGTCAAGTCAAGAAGATAGGGATTCGAGTTAAGAATCTTTACATGTTGGAGGTAGATGGTTGCAGTGCCATGGTGGGAAAGGAAGAAAAAGTGGTGAGTCAAGATGAGGGCGAATTATGGCACAGGCGATTGGGCCATCTTCATCATAGAGACTTGAAGATCATGCAACAAATATCTACTAGACTTCCAAGGGGAACACTTGCTCAGTTAGATCAGTGCAAGGGGTGCACCCTAGGGAAGTATGTAAAGTCCACCTTTCATGAAAAGGAGAACCATGCTTCGATGATCCTGGAGAGAATTCACACAGACATGTGTGGACCATTATCGGTTGCTTCAACAACAAAACATAGGTATTATGTTATTTTTGTTGATGACTTTTCTCGTAAATGATGGATATTCTTCATGCAAAAGAAGGATCAAACATTCTCAAAGTTCTGTGAGTTTAAAGAATTGGTGGAGAAAGAGTCGGGGAAGCAAGTGAAGGCTCTAAGGAGCGATAATGGTGGAGAATACATCTCTAACGAATTCAAAGACTTCTGCAACAGAGAAGGAATTTGAAGAGAACTCATAGAACCTCATAACCCACAACAAAATGGGGTCGCGGAGAGGAAGAACAGAACAATCATGGGTGCAGCACGAGCAATGTTGCATGATCAGGGCCTACCAATGCATTTGTGGGCGGAAGCATGCAATATTGCGGTTTATGTGCAAAACCATTGTCCTCATAGAATACTTGGCATGAGTACACCTGAAGAAGCTTTCACTGGTAAGAAACCTGATGTTTCTCATTTTAAAATTTTTGGCTCATTTGTTTATGTGCATGTGACCAAAGATTCCAGGAAGAAGCTGGAACCAACTGCTAAAGTTGGGATATTTGTGGGGTACACAGAAACACCCCATAATTATCGTGTGTATTTTTCGAATAGTAAGATGACTATTATGCGTTGGGATATAAAATTTGATGAGGGGAAATCCATGCGTTTGTCGCTTGAGAGGGAGCTAGACTTGCATGCAGAAGAGGAACTGTTGGTTCCCAAAGATGAGTCTCGAGATGTGGATCAACCACATGAAAAGGTTCATGGAGTGGAGGAAACCACTCAAGAAGAGCCATCCATTAGAAATGGAAAAAAGTGCACCACGGAAGCTGACAGATTGAGACTAAATGTTGCACATAATGTAGGAGCCCCTACTTCACATCGCAGACAGAGACAGTCTCCTGATCGATTTGCTAGATGCATGGCTCTCATGAGAAAATGTATTGTGACTGAACCATCTTCCTTTCAGGAAGTAGTGCAGGATCCCACTTGAGTTGATGCTATGGTAGAGGAGTATGACTCGATTGTCAAAAACAGTGCATGGTAAATTGTCCCAAGACCGATCGATAAATCAGTGGTAGGATCGAGATGGATCTACAAGGTAAAGCAAGCTGCTGATGGGAGTGTGGAGAAATACAAGGCTAGGTTTGTGGCCCAAGGCTTCTCATAGATCAAGGGGATAGATTATGATGAGACCTTTGCACCTATCGCAAGGTACTCTTCCATAAGATCCATCCTTTCACTCCCAGCGTAGATGGGCTAGCGCATTCATCAGATGGATGTAAAAACTGTGTTTCTCAATGGGATCATTGAGGAAGAAGTGTACATTGAACAACCATAAGGTTTTGATACCTTTGACAGAGATTCACATGTGTGCAAACTCAAGAGAGCACTGTATGGGCTGAATCAAGTACCCAGTGCTTGGTACACTCGGAGAGACATCTATTTCACCAGATTGGGCTTCACCAAAAGTGAAGCGGATGCAAACCTATACCAAATTTTGGTGGAGGGTAAGCTCTTAATCATTGTTCTTTATGTTGATGATTTATTATTGATTGGTGATGAGCAGGTGATACACTCATGCAAGGATGACCTTGCAAAGGAGTTCGAGAGGAAGGATTTGGGCCTTCTTCATTATTTCCTTGGATTGGAAATATGGCAACGAGATGGTGAAATTTTTGTGTCTCAAGGAAAGTATGCAAGGGAGATACTGGGTAAGTTTCACATGGAAGACTACAAACCCATGGATAATCCTCTTCCATGAAACTGGAGGAAAGAGGATGCTACTTTTGGAGAGGTAGTGGATGCTACTGTCTATCGTCAGTTAGTGGGTTCGCTAATGTATTTAGTGAACACGAGACCAAACATTTGCTATGCGGTTAACCAGCTAATCCAAGCGATGGTTAAGCCTACCAAACTCTTTTGAAAGGCAGGTAAGCATGTCCTGAGATATCTGAAGGGCACATCTGAGTATGGATTATGGTACAGACAGACAGATGAGGTGATGTTGCATGGATTCATGGATGCAGATTGGGTAGGCAGCCCAACGGGTGGAAAGAACACATCAGGGGGGATTTTTAGTATCAGATCTACAACTTTTTCTTGGTACAACAAGAAACAAATATCTGTGGCACTTAGTTCAGCGGAAGCGGAATACATGACAGCGAGTCAAGCTGCATGTGAGGCTATCTGGATGAGAAAGATCTTGGTTGGTTTGTTTGGTTCTCATTTAGATCCGACAATGATTTATTGTGATAATAATAGTTGCATTAAAATCTCGATTAATCCTGTGTTTCATGATAGATCTAAGAATATAGATATCTGGTATCATCATCTCATAGATTGTGTGCAACGGAAGATCATGTTGCTTCAATACATTCCTACGAAAGATCATGATGTAGACATTTTGATGAAGGCGCTCACCCGGAGCAAATTCGAATATCATAGAGACAGGATTGGGGTAAAGGATAATCCTTTTCTTGTTGAGAGGGAGTGTTGAAAAGTCAACAAGAAACATGTGTCTAATTTACTTTTCCCTTAAATAAATTGGAAAATAAATATTAATCTATTTTCTCATTTAGAACTGAGTGATTTAGAGTTGTAACAAAATTATAAGTGTAGTTAAGTGAGTTAAGGTTAGTTGTACTAGTTGTAACTAAACTTGCACTAGTGAGAGTTCAGTGAATTAATTATTAATTAATTCACAATCAGTGAACTCACATGCAACTGAAGATTCGCCACGGTTAACTACATGCATGTCAGATCCAGTGGAGACCCAGTTGAGATAACACGTGAAAGGGACAGTTTGGATATCAATTGTGATTTGAGTGAGTTGCACTCATGTAATCACACATGCAGTGGATATGCTCATGAGCATGTGAAAACTAGGCAATTCGAATTCATTGTGAGAATTCTAATTGCAGGGATTGTGCAGAAGAGGCAGGTTGTCTGGACACAGAAATTGACACATGTATTTGTTGAGTTTTTGTATGACAGTGTGAGACGATTGTATTGTACTGAGAGCTCTTGGATTAGAGTTTTGTATAAGATTGTTTCATGATCCATCATATGCATAATATATGATAGTAGGATTTTTAGCTTTACGCTTTCCCGGTAAAACTTCTATGTTATGTGTTCTTGATATTTCACTTTGTGATCATGGTTTAATTTTCCACAAGATTATTAGTAGAAGTGATTATGTATTTAACAGTGGCATATAATTGTTAGATCAGGAGAATCACAGGAGATACTTAATTTGTATTGAAATTTCTACACAGGTTCCCATCGAACTGACTTATGTATTGAAGACAACTTTTAAATCTAAAGAAGGTCTCTTCGAATGGTTGGTCATGCCCTTTGGCTTAACAAATGCACCAACAACTTTCATGAGGTTGATGGATGAGGAATTGAGACCCTTCACCAACTCTTTTGTGGTGTTATATATGGATGTCATCCTCATCTTCAACATAACTTGGGAGGGGCACATGAATCATATTCAATAGGTTTTGAGCACTCTGCGGCAACACAATCTATATGCCAACTTGGAAAAATTATCCTATGGCATGAACAGGGTCCAATAATTTGGCTACATTGTTTATGAGAATGAGGTAGATGTGGATCCAGCTAAGATCCAAGTCATCCGTGACTAGCCAACCTCGACCACAGTAATCGAGCTTTGGAGATTCTTGGGACTTGCCAACTTCTACCGACGGTTTGTGTTGGGATTCTCCCATATTGCATGGGCCCTCATCCAAGTGACCATGGGCGGTGGCAAGGAAAAGTTCACATAGGGGAGGGCACACCAGCAAGCATTTGATGATCTGAAGCATCACTTGTGCTCAACTCCAGTAATCTCCTTACCCGATCTACAAAAACCATTCAAAATTGAGACTGATTCATTTGACTATGTTGTAGGCACAACTATCACTCAACACAGTCATCCAATAGCATACCATAGTGAGACACTCTCAAATACCTTCCGAAAATACCCAACCTACGACAAGGAAATGTATTCCATTGTGCAATCCTATCGTCAATGGAAACAATACATTCTGGGAAAGGAGACAATCATCCACACTGATCACAAGACTCTACAGTTCATACAAACACAAGGGAAGTTGCAGAATGACCTCCATCAAAAGTGGTCCACATACCTGCAACAGTTCCATCTCAACATCAAGTATAAGACAAGGAGCACAAATCATGTCATTGACTGCCTCAATCAACCTCCCATGGATGCACTCATCACCATGCTCCATTCCTATGGGCATGAGGCATCAGAGTGGTCCAAACTTTGTCAGGGAGATCCTGACTTCACCACCACCTATCATCTCTTAGGTACAAGTGCAAATGTCACTGATTTTCACATTCAATATGGACTGCTATGCCATGGAGCGTGCAAAGATGATATGGAAGGCTCACTACAATCGGATGGTAGGACATTCAGAAAGTTGGCTTAGTTTGATGGATTGTTGGTTTTCATTGATGTCAACCATTGGAGAGTGATATTTTAGTTTGATTTCTACCCTTAGTGATTGATGCCAACCCTTGGAGAAATTTTGGTAGTGAATTCTGGTAGCACAAAGGTTTGGGTAATGGACCCAAGTTTGTTTGATGTATAATGGTATTAGTTTTAATATATTTTAAGGTAATAATATTCTATATATATATATATATATATATATTACATGTCATGCCATTTCTGGTTGTATGTGTAACGTCACATAACTCCTCACGGTTAGAGAGTTATGGCCATGTGAAGTTGGAGACCCCAAGTTTGGGTAATGGACCCAAGTTTGTTTGATTGATAATGGTACAAGTTTTGATATATTTTTAGGAAAGACTATTCTATATGGATAGTACATGTCATTCAATTTCTAGTGGGATGTGGAACATCACATCACTCCTCACAGTTAGAGAGTTATGGCCATGTGAAGTTGGAGAACCCTCATGAGTCATCTAGAAGCCCCCAAAAGTCAAAGTAGTCAAAGTGTTTGCAAAGAAGAAATTATTTAAATAATAAAGTGAAGTGATGAGTGCACTATAATAAAAGTGGATACAAAATAAATTATTGAAGTAATAAATTCAATTGATAAATTACTAAGTAGACAAGTGGTTAGAAGTAGGTTAACCCTAAAATAAGGAAAGTGGGTTAAGATGGTTAAAAGGTAACCCCTTGAGGAAGCTATATGAAAGTATAAATAAAAGCAAGGCTCTCTCATTTTAATCACACTTGAGCATATTGAATATCTACAGGTGACTGAGGTAACCAAAGGATATCTAAGCCGAATTTCAGAGGGAAGGTGAAATAAAGAAGGCCGAAATTCAAGGGAGGATAAATTCTTTTGAAGATGCTTTCTAAGGTATGTTATTTTCAGGTCATCTCACCATTTTCACAATAATTTTTTTTATAGAATGATTCAAACCATGAAATTGGGAGGCCATTGAGGAAACATATCCAAGCATCTGTGGTACAAATTTAATCTTGTGGGTCGTTGTATTTTTGGAGTTACACGGTGTGGAAAATAGAGTTTGTGGCTAGTCCTGAAACTAGTTTAAAACATGTGTTTCAGGTAAAAATGTCACAACTTCTTCATAACAGATCCAAATTCAGTAAGACAAAATGTGTTGGTTAGAGTACAATATGTAGTATAATGTGTACAATTTTAATATCCATACAACAAATATTCCGTGTGGGGCACACTCTACAAGTTCCCTCTCTAGATTAATCCATAATTCAACAAGGTATGTCATTTTTGCTATAAATCCTTTTCTGAGAGGTTCCAAATAGCGACACCTGGAGGAATTGCATAAAACACACTGAAGAACATTGTGTACCATTTTTAAATCCTTATTCATTACAGGTGCTTAGTTATGATTATTTCAAGTTAGGGTTGTTGACTAATGAAAAATCAGTTATGTGAGACTAAAGTAAAGTTTGATGAAAATGCTAGTCTCTTGTTGTTAAAGCTAAGGAAGGTTTACAGTTATGTGATATTATACACTAGGTATATTACAGAGTTACAAATCATATTTGGATGATGAAATTGATGAGGGATTTTGGTTGAGGTACATGTTGGGTACATGGTTGAGACAAGTAGTTGATGAGTTGGCACATACATGAGGTGTATAGGTTATGATGTTGGTACATCTTGATGAGTCATAGTTTATGTGTATTTGATGCATGATTGGTACAGTTTTGGTTCATGTTTGATGCACTTGTTCATGGTAGAGGTTGAGGTACATGTTGGTGCATGGTTGATGCACTTGTTCATGGTACAGGTTGAAGCACAGGTTGGTGCATGGTTGATGAACTTGTTTATGGTACAGGTTGATTACATGTTGTTTGGTACAGGTTGGTGCATGGTTGATGCACTTGTTTATGGTACAGGTTGATTACATGTTGTTTGGTACAGGTTGGTGCATGGTTGATGCACTTGTTTATGGTACAGGTTGATTAAAGGTTGGTGCATGGATGATGCACTTGTTTATGGTACAGGTTGATTACAGGTTGAGATACAGGTTGATGCATGGTTGATGCATGGTTCAGGTTATTGGTACAAGTTGTTACAGTGGTATATCTCATAGTGATAGTGTGACAGTGGTTCCATCATTCTACTTCTATGTTAGGGTGGTTGGATGGGGCAAGGACAGGTGGTTGTAGCCAGAGAACATAGGGGGTTGTAGCCTCCTTCTGGTTGTAGCGAGAGAATTGGGGAGTTGGAGCTTCCCACGGGTTGTAGCCTGAGAAACTAGGGGGTTGGAGCCTCCTTCGAGTTGCAGCTGAAAAAAAAAGGAAGTTGGTGCTTCCAATGAATGTAATCATTAAAGACATATGAGAAAAATCATTCTGTAGTTTTCTCCCGCTTTGGGTTTCCACATAAAACACCGATGTACTGTGTATGTGTGTGATTTCTCATTTGTTCATTGTTTATTTACTTTGCAACTATTGGATGATAATGCTACATTGATATAACACTTGCATTTTATGGTGAAAAGGGATTAAATTGCTCTATTATTGATTCACTGCCCTCTTAGTAATCCAACAATTAGTATCCGAGCCGGTTCCTTTAGGAAACAAATTTCCCACTGGAAGGAGATCATGGATTATTCTGAGAATGGAGTACCAATGTTTAATGGTGAGAACGGTTTTAAGTATGATATGTGGAGTAGAAGGATGAAAGTATTTTTACAGGAACAAGGACATTATATGTGGCTATCAGTTGTTACAGGATATGGTAATTCAAAAAGGGAAAAGACTGCAACCAAGAAGGAATTGAAGAAGAATAACAAAATAACAATGAATTTCATATGGGAAGGATTACCTAATCCGGTAAGAGAAAAGGTTGGAAAATGTTCATCAGCCAAAGAACTTTGGGATAAGTTACATGACATATATTCTTCACCCATCGTAGATTTAGAAAATGCCAAAGAAGATGTAGATACAAATCAATAAGAATTATGTTCACCATGTCAAACAGATTCAGAATATGAAGAGTACATAATCACCAGAGGTATTTAGTTTTGCTTTAATTGTGAAAAACGTGGACATATTGAAATAGAATGCCATGAAGGAAATGAGACATAAAAACTAATTGAAAAGGAAGACAATTATGAAGCAGAATTGATTAGTGTTTTAGATGAACTAAGAGAAGAAAAAAAGTCACTCAAGAAAGAATTGATGAAACAAAATGAAAGTGTTCACATTTTTGAAGAAGCCCAACAGGTCATCGAGAACTTAAGAAATCAGCTAGAAAAAGCCAGAAAGATCGAAGAAAATATTGAATATCAAAAGAAGTATTTGGAAGCCAACATAGAAGCACAGAAGGAAGAAACATAAATGAGAGAGAATATATTGACAGGTCATCTTAAGGAAAGAACTAATGATCTAAACCAGCTTGAGTCTGAGTTTGGTCAAGAAAAGAAAGGACTTGAAGAAAAAAAATCACATTAAAAATTCAGCTTGAGGAAGCGAAAAGAACAGAAGAAGTCATGAAGTCTCAGATAATGAAGAAAGAAGAAGAGGTTGAGAAGCTTGAAGAAGAAGTTTTCACGTTGAGAAGTAAAATCGTCAAGCTCAACAAGAACATTGAAGAGACATAAACATCCAAATCAGTTATAGAGAATGAAGAGAAGCACTCTAGGTTGCTAGAAAAGAAGAATAAAGAAAATAGAAAGAGTTATGCAGAAGTACTCAAAGGAAGGAATCATGGTCAACTAGAATCTAAGAAAATTATTGAAGATGCATCTTCAAGAAGACCATCTATGTTCAAGCCACAAATAATATTCAATCATGATCATGATCAGTCAAGGAAAAAATTCGAAGGACTATGCCACAAAGAAGATCATTCACTCCCAGGTATGAAAATTTATTTTATGGTCATTTTTTTTATTGTACTAACTTTGGACATAAGTTTTTATATTGCATGGATTATAAAAGAAGTGTTCAAGCAAGAAATGCCTATGTGGCCCCACGTAACATTGAATGTTACAAATGTCATAACTATGGACACATAGCTAGTTATTGCAGGAGCATGATCGATACTTCCATGAAAGAGAAAACTGATATCGGATGTAAGAAAGTGTGGATAAGAAAACATGAAGAACAGGTGAACAAAGACCAGGTCCCAGAGATTGCAAGATTGGAAATAAAATGAGATGAAGAAAATGCTACAGAGAAAAAGAAAGATGTCAGATACAAAAAGGTTTGGAAAATCACTGAAAGAAAAGAAGGACATGAAAATAAGGAACAGGTTCAAGAGATTGTATTTTCAGGCATTGTAGTGAAATATGAATCCACAGACAGAAATAAAGAAGTCAGAGTTTAGAGAGATGATGATTCTTCCAATGAAGATGATGATGAATCTACCAATGAAGATGATGATGAATACACATCAGAGTAGGAATTGTTCAGAGCCATCTGGCTTAGAGACTCCTAGGTAATATGAATATTAGACAGGGGGAGTGTATGTGATAGTTATGGCAGACCAAAGAACCATCCTTCGAGCAACTTGCAGAGTTTGAGAAGATAGATCCAGAGTACTCAGTTAGAAGAAGTATAGTTTGATAGATTAATCAAGACTTCATGATAATATAGTGATAAATGGGTCAACATTATGGACAGTTTCACAAGTAGAGTCTTGGACAGTATGGATAGAGATGGATTTGTAAGAATACTTAGCAGGTTTGGACAGATATATGACAGTGGACGAGAGCATGGATTCATAGATTGGTTCAGAGAGTGGTTCACAGACAAAGGAACATTATCATAATGAATGATAATTACAGAGTAAATGGCTCGAAAAATGCTAATGGATTCCAAATTGACAGATAATTTTTGGACACATGCAGTGCATACAACAGTTCACATTAAAAACAAAATAGTGCTCAGAAACAAAAATGACAAAAATCTCTATGAACTATGGAAAGGAAGCACAGATAGAAACCTCTACATCAAGGTAACTCAAGGTAGTATTTTATTAATTGAAATTTATGTTGATGATATTGTTTTTGGAAGTACTAATGATAGGTTAAGCCAAAAATTTGCAAAGGATATGCAGAATGAATTTGAAATGTCATTACTTGGAGAACTATCCTTCTTTCTGGGTCTTCAGGTATGTCAAATCAACCAAGGAATTTTTATTTCTCAAACTAAGTATATCAGAGAAATGCTAAAGAGGTTCATAATGGAAGATTGAAAACTAGTTACCACTCCTATGCAAACCAGTTGCAAGTTGAGAAAAGATGATGATTCAAATTCTACGGACCAGAGGAAATACATGTCAATGAATGATAGCTTACTATATGTGACAACATCCAGACTAGATGTAATCAAGACAGTTGGACAGGTGGCATGATTTCAAGCAGCACCAAAGGAATCACATGTATTAGGAGTGAAAAGGATTTTCAAATATCTCAAAGGAACATAAGAATTTGGATTATGGTATCCAAAAGGAAAGGATATATCACTTTTTGCCTACACAGATGTAGATTGGGAAGGTTCCATTGATGACCGATGAAGCACCAGTGGAGCATTGTTCTACTTGGGTGAGTGTTTAGTATTATGGTTAAGCAAGAAACAATCATCAATATCCTTATCCATAGCCGAGGCAAAGTATATTGCAACAACAACATGTTGTACACAGGTTCTATGGATGAAACAAACTCTGACAGATATACAGGTTGAGTATGATGATCCCATTCCAATCTATTGTGATAATACCAGCGCCATCAATATCTCAAAGAACCCGATGATGCACTCCAAAATGAAGCACATTCCAACCAAGTATCACTTTCTACGGGAACAGGTTGTAGAGAAGAACATCATAGTTGAATATGTGGGCACAAAATAACAAGTGATAGACATATTTACAAAAACGCCTCCATAGGAAGCCTTTGAATATCTTCCCCAAAGACTCGGAGTGATTTCTACTCCAAAATGAATGTTTTTGAATGCTTATATTATATGTCTTAGATTTAAATGAGGAAGCACCATAAAGAGGAAAATTCAAGTTGGGAGATAAATTTTAGGAAGAGTTCAGTCAAGGGGAGTATCCCCAAGGACAGTTCAGTTAGGGGGATCAACCCTAGATGGAAAGATACATTTTCCATTGATGACAAATGGGGAGAGATTTATCAGATGCATGATAGAAATTCTTGGAGAGAGAACATAAAGGCATGTAGACAGGGGGAGTAGCCCCAAATGGAGATACCCTTTTCCATTTATGTCAAAGGGGGAGAGATAGAAACATTGATGAGGAGTATAAGCATGAATGTTATCATGACTAAGTGTTGCCATCAATGTTGGTGTTGCCATCAATGCCAAAGGAGGAGATTTTCAGACAGTTGGCTTAGGTTGATGGACAATTGGTATGGATTGTTGGTTGTCATTGATTTTAACCATTGGAGAGTGATATTATATATTGATTTCAACCCTTGGAGAAAGTCCGGTAGCGAAATCCGGTAGCACAAAGGTTTCAGTAATGGACCCAAGTTTGTTTGATGTATAATTGTATGAGTTTTAATATATTTGAAAGTAATATTATTCTATATGGATAGTACATGTCATGCCATTTCCGGTGGTATGTGGAACGCCACATAACTCCTCACGGTTAGAGAATTATGGCCATGCGAAGTTGGAGAACCCAGGTTTGGGTAATGGACCCAAGTGTGTTTGATGGATAATGGTACGAGTTTTGATATATTTGTAGGAAATACTATTATATATGGATATTACATGTCATTCCATTTCCAGTGGTATGTGGAATGTCACATAACTCCTTACAGTTAGAGAGTTATGGCCATGTGAAGTTGGAGAACCCTCATGAGTCATCTAGAAGCCCCCAAAAGTCAAAGTAGTCAAAGTGTTTGCAAAGAAGAAATCATTTAAATAATAAAGTGAAGTGATGAGTGTAATATAAATCAAAGTGGATACAAAACAAATTATTTAAATAATAAATTCAATGGAGAAATTACCAAGTAGACAAGTGGTTAGAAGTGGGTTAACCCTAAAATAAGAAAAGTGGGTTAAGATGGTTAAAATGTAACCCCTTGAGGAAGCGACATGAAAGTATAAATAAGAGGCAAGGCTCTCTCATTTTAATCACACTTGAGAATATTGAATATCTACAGGTGACTGAGGTAACCAAAGGATATCTAAGCCGAATTTTAGAGGGAAGGTGAATTAAAGAAGGCCAAAATTCAAGGGAGGGTAAATTCTTTTGATGATGCTTTCTAAGGTATGTTATTTACAGGTCATCTCACCATTTTCGGATAAAAAAAATAATTCTAGAATGATTCAGACTGTGAAATTGGGAGGTCGTTGAGGAAACATATGCAAGTAGATGTGGTACAAATTTCAGCTTGTGGGTCGTTGTATTTTTGGAGTTACATGCTGTGGAAAATAGGGCTTTTGGCTAGTCCCAAAACTAGTCTAAAACAAGTGTTTCAGGTAAAAAAGTCATAAATTATTCATAAAAGATACAAATTAAGTAAGAAAAAATGTGTTTGTTAGAGTACAATATGTAGTATTGTTTATACAATTTTCAGATCCATACAACAAATATTCTGTGGGGCAGGCTCTACAAATTCTCTCTCTAGAATAAGCCAGAATTCAACAAGATATGTCATTTTTTCTATAACTCCTTTTTTGAGAGGTTACAAGTAGTGACACCTAGAGGAATTGCATAAAACACACTGAAGAACATTGTGTACCATTTTTATATCTTTATTTTCTTTACATGTACATAGTTATGATTATTTCAAGTTAGGGTTGTTGACTAATCCAAAATTAGTCATGTGAGACTAAAGTGAAGTTTGATGAAAATGCTAGTCTCTTGTTGTTAAAGATAAGGAAGGTTTGTAGGTATGTGATATTATACACCAGGTCTATTACAGAGTTACAAATCATATTTGGATGATGAAATTGATGAGGGATTTTGGTTGAGGTACATGTTGGGTACATGGTTGAGACAAGTATTTGATGAGTTGGAACATACATGAGGTGTATATTTGATGATGTTGGTACATCTTTATGAGTCATATTTTATGTGTATTTGATGCATGATTTGTACAGGTTTGGTGCATGGTTGATGCACTTGTTCATGGTAAAGGTTGACGTACAAGTTGGTGCATGGTTGATGCACTTGTTTATGGTACACGTTAATTACAGGTTGGTGCATGGTCGATGCACTTGTTTATGGTACAGGTTGATTACATGTTGAGATACAAGTTGATGCATGGTTCAGGTTATTGGTACAGGTTGTTACAATGGTATATATCACAGTGATAGTGTGACATTGGTTCCATCATTCTACTTCTACGTTAGGCAGGTTGGATGGGGAAAGGACATGTGGCTATAGATACCTTCCGATTGTAGTCGAATAACATAGGGGGTTGTAGCCTCCTTTTGGTTGTAGCCAAAGAATTGTGGAGTTGGAGCTTCCCACAGGTTGTAGCTTGAGAAACTAGGGGGTTGGAGCCTCCTTTCAGTTGCAGCTGGAAAACAAAGGAAGTTGGTGCTTCCAATGAATGTAATTCTTAAAGACATATAATAAAAATAATTTCGTGGTTTTCTCCTGCTTTGGGTTTTCACATAAAACATTGGTGTACTGTGTATGTATGTGATTGCTCATTTGTTCATTGTTTATTTACTCTGCAACTATTAGATGATAATGCTACATTGATATAACACTTGCATTTTATGGTGAAAAGGGATTAAATTTCTCTATTACTGATTCACCCCCCCTCTCAGTAATCTAACAATTTTGGTGTGAAGAAAATTGTGGTCGTTCTATAGAAACATTTTTATCATCCAAAAATTTGAAAGGACGTCAACAAGTATATCATATATTGCACTACCTATGCCATTTCCAAGAAAACCATCAAGAAGCAAGGCTTATACAACCCTCTTCCTACTTTTGAGAGGCCTTGTGAATCCATCTCGATGGATTACATGTCTAGCCTTTCGTCCACCAAGCAAGGCATTGATTGTGTGTTTGTGGTGCTTGATCGATTTTCGAAGATGGACATTCTCATAGCCTGGAAGAAGAGCATCACAACAATAGATATTGCCAAGCTCTTCTTTGAACGAGTGTGGGTCCATTTTGGGATACCATAGAACATCATCTTCGATTGGGACAACAGGTTCCTAAACACATTTTGGTCGAGTCTCTATTCACTGTTGGACACCAAGATCACTAAATCCATTGCCTTCCAGCCTAAAACCGATGAAGAAATAGAGGTCATCAATCAGATGATTGTGTGCATCATGTGCATGTATAACTCCAAGAATCCATGTACATGGGATTATTGTCTTCCCTATGTTCATCACATCTATAACATGGCTCTCCATAGCTCCACCGACCATAACCCATTTCAGGTGGGGCTGGTATTCCAACCCTTGGGTCCCATTGATGTTGCACTTCCTATGTCAACCACACAAAAATAATCTTCCCATGTTCATTCTGAGGCCGACAAAGCCACCTGATTCATTGAGAAGATACAACACATCTGCCAATAGGTCCATGAGATTTTGCAGAAAGCCAATGCTAAGTACAAGAAGCACCATGATCAACATCGGGTACCGCACAAGTTTCAGGTGGGAGACAAGGTTTGGTTACATTTGTAGAAAGAATGCCTTACAGGGCCCCATCAAAAGCTCTATCCACTTAGCTATGGGCCTTACACTATCACCAAGGTTGCGGGTGACAATTCTTTTGAGCTCAACACTCCCCCCTTCCTTGGCTTGCACCCAGTTTTCAATGTGGACCTCCTCTGACAATATTTTACACCATTATTGGACACCTCAGAGATCACAAAACAATTGAAACCAACATAGCTAAACCCTGACTACATGGAACATGCATCCACTAATCAGATAGTGGACACACAGGTCAAGGACACTCGCCAGTAGAGAATACAACTTTATCAGGTTGTCAAGGCAGGGCAACTCCTATACCAAGGCAAGTGACTCACCGGGGCCAAATTCAACAGAAAATTCCTCACCTGATGAGGGAACTCAACACAATGGAAACCATTATTTCCTAAGGGGGGAGGCCTAATCCAGGTGGATATTGGTGGCCACCCACCTGTTCCTACTGGCTCCTCTTGATAGTTTTTAGTTCAACACGTTTCTCTGAAATGATGACATTTCTTTGTAATTGTGGGTTCTGCACTTCCCGGGGTATCCTTAAGCCCTACAAAATATCTAGGTGGATATTAGTGTTTTCCCACCTATTCCAACTGGCTTATTTTGGAAGTTTTCATCTTAGTACATCTTTCTATACTTTCAGGGTCGTTTTGGGGCCCTAAACAATGTTTTGTTTTTTTGGCTTGCCATAGTCAAACTGTAGATGTAGTTATCTTTGATGACATAATGTGTAGTTCTCAAAAATACCTTTCCAACGAGATATCAAACGCCTAAAACGAAGGTCGTATGCAAACGTTACGACCCCAGGAAGTTGAGGTACCAACTTACCCATCAAGGCCCACATAAATTTTGGCGTTTAATCTCCTAGGGTTAGGTTTTTGGATGTCTAGAGTTTTTCATTCATGAGTAATGTTAAAAATGCCTCTGGAGCCTCATTGTAATTGTTATGCTCAGATGAATGCAAGTAGCATCCACATCTCTTCTCAGAGATAGCTACCACCATTCGAGCAAGTTGTTTTCAGTTATGCGGTTTTACAGTTTTAGCCTATTTTATTTATTCAATATAATTTATTTTTCACTGAATATTTGTTGTTGTTCTCCGTATCTCTATGTTATTTTATTCATTTTGTTATTCATTTCATTATGCTCATAAATTTGGATCACAACCATGCCATTTTGCGGTAGGATTTCCTTAGAAAATTAACCTGGATAGTTGATAGGTCTTCTGGCATCATGGATGGATCTTCCAGATACTATTGCAAGAGCTCGAATATACCATTTCTCACCTTCAATAATTATTTAGTTTCATCCCACTTGAAGGTAATCGTTGGCTTTGAAATTCTAAGAATTCTTTTAAATATAGAAGGACTTAAAGAAACTGGGGATTCCCTTAGAAGTTTAATTATCTGTTGGTTCTTATCAAACTTATCTATACACCAGGAAATCAGTTCTTTGCAATCAAATAAATACAGAACAAAACCTGATAAAGCAATCTCAAATTTTCAAATATGATTAATATTTCTCTCAAGAAGCGAAAATCTCAGATAATATCTCTAGGCTCTTGACCATTGGAATTTCTAGTCTTCTCGTCCAATTGAGTTTATGGTATCCCTACAAAATTCCTCTCTCCTTCTGGTTGTCATGCTAAATGAAGTTGATGAACTATTGTACATCTCCTTTTTCAAAATGTTGTTATCAAGGTGATCACATTTATTATACAATACTTCAGAGCCTTTGGTTCAAAGAGCTATTAATAAGAAATAATCTTGAAATTGATGGAGGAGAGTCTTAAGACCGTTGCCATTAATTACAGTCTTTTACACTTAACCATTTTTTTTTATCTCTATGAGATTCTCATTAAATTTTCATTGGAGAATGTGGCAATATGAGAGAAGGGTTAACCATGGGGCGGTAAAATATCAAAGGTATTTGAATAAAATATGGAATGATCGTGAATTGGTGGACTCGTGATGAAAACTTGAAAACAAATGATTAAGTATGAGAACTCAATCATGATCGGGGGTATGTGAAATGAACAATGAAATCAATGTGAACCCATGGGCCTGAGGTATAGTTTCAATATTTTTATTTAGTACAAAAGTAAATCGTTCGGACGTAGAGGATCAAGGCAAGCAAAGCGTATGTGAAATGACCGCGGACCCGTAGTGAAGCTTGAAAATTAGCTAAGTGTTGAAATAGTGAAGTATGGAAAATAGATTAAGTATGGAGGATATGTTAGACCTGAGGTTTGTCGTGATAGTGAGTGAATCGAAGAACTCCTTTAGACCCGTGATGAATCATTTCAAGAAAAATTCTAAATATAGGTGTGAAATGAGGGTGGTGGAATAAGAGGGTACATTTTGGAAACTAGAGAGTTTTGGATCTAAAGAAAATAAGTGTTGTAGACCCGTGACAAAGTAAAAATATTTCTAAGTATGGAAACAAATATACAATAAATACTTTACATGGAATTAGAACATCTAAGGATCAACGATAAGCTTTAGGAATTAATCCCTCTATGGCAGGTAAGAATTGTTCATCAATTTCCTAGTCTAACATGGAAGGCTCATAGAATTTCAGGTTTTCCACATTCACTACTCAGTAAAATTTAAATGTGCATATATGGGGGTACATTGAGTCTATAGTAATTATTAACCATTTTATTCAACACTTCAAAAGGACCATAATGTAGAGCCTTTATCTTCTTACACAAACCCTATAGCCTTTCTTTGTTTATATGTAACCAAACTTTGTATCCTACCTTGAATGTTTTCTCAATTTTGTGTTGATCATGATAGGCCTTGTAGTTTCCTGGTGAGTTATTTAATGTCTCCAATACTTTGAAATGAATTCATCTTATCAATGAATTTTTCAACTTGTGATGTTTTCCATGATGTATCTTCCATCACTCCTCCTAGTTTTCCATATACAAAATCTAAGGATGAACGTGGAAGTACACAAAGCAAGTTTCAAAAAGGGATTTATTGGTAAAGTATGGATTTCTATGTTACAACAATTATGAATATGAATCAAATTATCATCCCAAGTCCTTGGATGACTCTAATTGTAACCCTTCAAACATGAATCGATGTCCTATTCACTACTTCTTTCTGCTTGTGTATATATGGATGTAAAGCTATGGATCTCTTCAACTTGATGTCCATGTTAACACAAAGTGTAATCCATGGCAGGACATGTATGGGCAGAGAATGAGTAACTCCACACTTGAATTATTTTTCATTATCTCACATCATGCATATATACAAGAGGAAGTGACCTTTGGTTTCATCTTCCAAGAGGTCAAAATGACTATTCTTATCACTTATGACTCTCATATTTCTCCTAAATAATATTTACATTTATATTTGCAAAATGCCATAATCATGAGGATTGGGTATCCAACATTTCCCCCCTTAATCCGAAGGGGTGTTTGTGAGTCCAAGCATAATTCTGAAATTTTCAAAGTTTTCTCTTCCAAGCACTTTGGTGAATATGTCTGCAGTTTTCTCATTTGTGGAACAATGTCTCAAGTGAATATAGTCTTGTCCTCTACATGATATTGAATTAGATGGTACTTTGTGTTGATTTTCTTGGTTTGATCATGGAACCTAGGATTATTGGACAACTTGATTGTAGAATTATTTCCAACCAGAAGAGGAGTAGAATTCACATGTTTCTCCTGCAAATATTCAAGTATTTTCCTGAGCCACATAATCTCATTTGTTTTTTTTGTAGCTACCATATATTCGGCATATGTTTTGGAATATGTTGGAACTGATTGCTTATGTGATCTCTAGGAGAAAAATGATAATCCAAGACTCATGAGATAGCGTGAAGTTGAGATTCTATTTTATTTATCCCCAAAAAATTCCAAATCGGAATATCCAACTAGGTTGAAGTCATGTACCTTGGATTACTTGAGTAAAAAACCTTGAGTTCCCTTCGAGTATTTAAGAACTCTTTTTTTACTAGACCAATGTCATTCATAAGGTTTTTGCATGAACCTGGAAAGAATCCCAACAACAAATGAAATATCCAGTTTGGTGGTGGTAAGATAGATACAAATTCCCATAAGTTTTTTTACTTGGTTGCATCCTCAAATTCCTTCCCTTATTTTTATGTGATCTTCAAATTATGTTCCACTGGAGTAGAGACAAGGTTACACTCAACCAATCCAAACTTGTTCAACAATTCTCTGATGTAATTATTTTTGGAGATGAATATATACTTCAGATTTTGAATCACTTCAATTCCCAAGTAGTAATGAAGATGTCTCAAATATGTCATCTCAAATCATTTCTTAAACTCTTTCTTTATGGATGAAATATAGTTTTCATTGTTCCCTATTATCAATAGATCATCTACATACACTACAAGATATATCACATTTTTTTCAACTTTCTTAACAAATAGAGTTGCATCATCAAGATTAAAGTGCTTGAAATTCGATTTCAGAAGATGCTCAATTAACTTTTCATGCCAGGATAACAATGCTTGTCTGGGGCCATATAATGATTTAATGAGTTCACATAATTCATGTTATTTTCCCTTCAGAGAAAACCTTTTGGATGAGACATGAAGACATTCTCTTTCAAGTCTCAATTCAAGAAAGTAAGGTTCACATCCATTTGATGAAATTTCCATCCATTTTGTGCTACCAAGGAAAATAGAGTATGAAAGTTAGCCCATTTTGTTGTGGGGGGGAAATGTCCTCATAATCAATACCTTTGTTTTGTGAAAATATTTTTCCCATGAGCCTCGCTATGTTATTTTCAAGTGAACCATCTGATTTGTAGTTTTTTTTTAATACCCACTCTTGGCCAATTGGTTTGGTTATGAATGTAGGTTCCACCAACTTCCAGGTCCCATTGTTGATGAGAGCATCATATTCCTTATGCATGGCTTCTTTCCACTCATCATGAGAAACAACTTCTTCAAAGGAATTTGGTTCAAAGTTAGTAGATAAATTCAATTAACAATCATATGAAATATCCATACCATCTATATCACCTAAATTTGAGTTATCTACATCACCTCCATCTTATCTTGTAGAACTTATGGTTCTTGTCTTTTTGACCTCATTAGGATAAACACTTTCAAGTGTCTTTATGAGCCACTTTGGTGCACCTTTCTAATATGGTCCAAGTTTCTTAGTTAAATGAGATGGTGTTGAATTTCTAGGTTTCTCAATTGATTGAGATGGTGATAAATTCTCATAAAGGTTTAACCTTTCAATCCTCTCAATCACATCATCCCAATGAAGATACTTCAGGTTTTGATGAAGTGGTTGCAACTTATTCATGAGGGGGAGATGGTTCTTAAAAAGGAGATTACAAAGATTGATTCAAGATAGGGATCCCCCCTTCAAGATGTGGAATCTCGTAATTAAATTCGTTATACATCTTTACATGAGTGAATATATCTAGATGATCAAGCTACTTCTCAATAGTTTTGTCATTCTTGGAGGATTCAAGGAAAAATGCATCTCTAGAAAGAATTAATTTATTTTTTACCTCATCATAAACATGATATTCCTTGGTGGTATTT
>ML818337.1:0-39458 GCA_009831015.1 Picea engelmannii | reverse complement strand
TTGGAGTGTGAACAGGAGGAGAACTAGGAGGGCATGGAGTTCGGACAAGGGAGATTGGGGGTGTGCTTCTGGGAACAAAGGGAAACAAATGAGGATATGGAGAAAAGGCCTCAGGGCTCGAGGGAACATAGGTTTCCCTCTCTGCAAAACCAACAACTTTAATAGGAGGAGGAGTAGTGAAACTGGGAGAGGGGAAATCAGCAAGAACACTCCCAAAATTTAAATTTCTAGAAGCTCCAACAGATGGTGTAACAGGAAAGTGAGAAACAACTACTGGAGATGCTATAGGAGAAGGATGAAAATTACCAGAATCACCTGGTTCAGCAGTAGAAGTGCCCTCCTAAAGGGTCCTTTGTCTTCTAATAATTTTCTCTGGATCAACTTTAGGTGTTACTAAAGGCAACTGTGGAGTGGACCTCGTGTGTCTTCCCCTGGAAGACACAACTGAAATAATGGAGTTGTCTCAATGGAGTCACCACAGTGGAGTCACCAGGTGCACAGTTGCAATATTTGATGTACTAAGTCCTGATGCACCTTCATAACTAGTAAGCTTTGTCGTTCAATCCCAAGGAGAATTTTCAATTCATCCTCGGTAGCAGCGCCAGAAATGTTAGCATTAGAAGTCACCTCTGGATTGCTGCAAAGGTAATCCCAATACCCATCAGTCTGTGTATCAAATTGAATAGTTTAAATGGATGGTCTAATGGATTTAGTATCAATATTATATCGCTTTAGCTCAGAAAACTGGGCTGGAATGCACAGGCAAGTGAGGTCTCAATCTAACTTCAGTCAGTAGGTTGTAGAAAGGGTGAGTAGGGGGAAGAACTTGGAGAAGAATGAAGAAGTATGCTATGGACATCTGGTATTCCAACAACTTAAAGAGGAAAAACTCTGAAGACAAGATCCTCTTGGTTCAGGGTTTCAAGGAACTGAATGAATTTATTACTGAACTGAAATCAAACATACATCACAATTCAATAATAACAACCCGATTGGATCATCCATGCCCGATCATTCAACGTTAGGGGAAAAACAATCACAAGAAACTGATTAAAACTAGTCGTGATGTCACTGTGATCAAACTTACATCACAAGAACACAACTACCCTCGACCGGATCATCCATGCCCGAGTGTCTTAACAGAGCTGTTACAGAGAGATGAAACAAAACTGACTTACATTAAACAAGAAGTCTCAAATACCGGTAAATAACCAGAGAACCAGAGGCTTCACTAAAGCTTTACCAATCAGGAGCTTAGCTCAACCATTGACCTTAACAAAATATGAGGAAGACTCCTATATACTTAGAACCAAAAACCCAGAAGCGTGCTTGGGTGGCTGCATTGAAGGAATTATGTCTGCATGCTTTCTGATAGATTGTGCATGCAGTCTCTGGTCAGACGTGAACCTCAGTCAGATGCAATCACGCTTCAGAACGAACCTGCAGATGAGTCGACTAACTGACAATCCTTCCCTAGGATTTCCATTTATGGTGGAAACGATGTTAAACCACCACCAACCAACCTTAATAACTGCTTCATCGAGATTGAGAAGGCCTAAGTCAACTCTGCACTTGTAGGATGTGGCGGCCTTAGTATTATATCATCTGGGTCTGAGTCATATGCTTACGGGGAAGCCTGACAGCGTACGTGGCAGCCTTAGTATTATGTCGTCTAGGTCTGAGACAGATTCTTACGGGGAAGCCTGACAACGGACGTGGCTGCTAACGAAGTGATTGGCGCACTCAATATGGAATAGTGGACATGGGATATCCAGGTAGACAATCGTGGATGGGAAGAGGAGACTGAGGATAGCGCGGGGACCACACAAGCAGTAGCTAAGGTGTAATGGGATAGAGGCGATGTGGAGCGAGGTGGCATAGGTGACGAGAGATGATGAGGGGACAAGTGTCGGTGGGACGGTGAGTGGAGGAAAGGTGTGAAGGAGCGAAAGTGATAGGGGAGAAGCCACTTGTCGCCCGAAGATAGGGCGCTATATGCACATGTGCATATCGGGGCCGTGAAAAGTGGTTTGATTCTTCCCCACTTTTGGGCTCGATGTGTGTCTCTAACTGACACGTAGCAGCTTCAAAAAACCGTGGTTTCATCCCTGACCCGCCCTACAAATTTTATCGACCGCGCATGTTGGGGCCCCGATATGATCGACGACTGTCGATCTGGAGCGCTCATATTTCAGCATCCCAGATCTAAGCGCCTCTTAGCTCAGCATGCAAAACAGTCCCATTGACCCTGACGAACTTAGGATAAGCGCCATTTAGTGGGTTTTTAGCCTCTTTCTTCGCCTTTTGTCACCTAGAGGCCAAAACCAAGGAAACAACATCCCCCTGCAGAAACATGTGATAACAACATGTTCTACTTAGACCTAGGTTTTAAATTCACTGAGCTTGGAGACAATTTTTAAGGGAATAATTTGTTATTAAACTTTACTCAAACCCTCATTCATTTTAAGGCTAACCAGGTCGTAAGGAGGCATAGTTTTCTAGGCACTAGGTTTATTAATCTTACCAGAGTTAAAATCACGACGTTCCCTTCAAGATGCACTACATGCTCCAAGGGTGACACTTGCCTTTTCCTATTTTATTTGCACGATGTTCCCTTCAAGACGCACTACGTGCTCCAAGGGTGCCACTCGCCTTTTGACTGAATTTGGTAGATGTTAAACCCCTAGAGTCAATACTCTGTCAGGTGACCGTGTGGGATACTAAGGGCCTCTAAGGAATAAGGACCCTGACTTATTGTGCGCCGCTTAGAATCATCATGAGCGATTGTCACAATCTACCCTCACGACATCGTGGGTGTTCTCAAACTAGGTAATCGTTAACCTATAGTTCGAGCCACGACGAGAGTGATAGTAGGTTGTGGCAGGGTTGTTGCCACACCTCTCCCTCAATGTCTCTGGTTGTCATGCATGACCCCTTTACTCCAAATGTCAGTCTAGTCGGCAAGCTATCGTCAGCCACTCCCTAAATCGATTCAGAGTCCAAGGAGATCCATTGATGCCATCGGCATCCTCAAACATCCAGAGTCCTGCACACTCAAGAAAACCAGTCAATAGCACATGTCGATATAAATATAACAAGATAACACATCATTAGATCCTCAACATCTCATAATCATAATCATTACAGTCAATATATAAGGAACCGAATCACTCGCATGTAAGTGTCCTCAAAGAATAAGTCCAATCAGGGGTGCGCAAGAGTGGGATGTTACATAAGTCTCAAAACCCTATCCATGGTATATAAGTATAGTAACAATCCAGGAGATGAGTCGAAGGAGAGATTTTCAAACCTGGAAGAACAAGTTGTTGACATCTCTTGCAACATGGCCATTCTCAAAGCATCTCTAAAGAACACGTTTGGAACTTTCAGGGACTTTGGTATATCTAACTCAAAATATGGCTCGAACAATAAATTTAGAGATAATGAAGACCTAGAAAAGGAGTAAAAAAAAATAGCTAGAGAAAGAGAGACCAAGTCCCAATACTATAACTTCTTTCCAATCTCTATTTAAAGTGGAAGTGAAAGTGGATATCAAACCCTACCAAGGTGAGACAGATGATGTTAATTTTAATCAATGGTTGTAACAATTAGAAGTTTATTTCAACATTCATAACATAGGATAAGAGACAATATTTAATTAACTGAAGTTAGAGGGATGGGTCCAAACATGTTGTAAAAGTCACATGGAGATGCTTAGGCTGGGGTGATCCCCCGGTAAATAGTGGGAGGTGTTTAAAACCCTTATTAAGTCCCCTTTCTACTCTATTGAGTATGAAGAGGACTATTGGATCTATTGGCATTACTTTGGGTAGAATCTAGGGGAAAATGTGAAATAGTACACTATTGATTTTCGAAACAAGCCATTATGTCGGGCATATCTCCCAAGAAACTAGATGTGCTCCTCAAGTATATGAGAGGTCTAGATAGTCATTTAAAGAGGAAAGTGATGCTCTTTAAACCTAGGACAATCAATTAAGCCTATGAGCAAGCAAAGTATTGGGAGAATATGGACAAGACGAAAGGACAACCAAGTGGTTCCAAGTATAAAGATTATCAAGATGCCTCCAAAGAGGGAAAGAAAGAAGTGAAAAGGAAAGGATACGAAGACAATGGCCACAACATGTTAGTGCAAGGATTAGAACAATTGATTTAATCATTTTAATATTGATGGTCACATCAAAGATAATTGTTGAAGTTACATCCAAAGCTAAATCCAAATAACTACAAGAAGGATGCCAAGAAGAAGAACATGCTAGATGTATATTTAGGAAACTTGGTAGAGAGAAGTTTAGATGTAGATGAAAAGATTGTTTGAACTACAATGCAAAAGGAGGTGAACTTGAGTATCCTCCATCCCAAGGAAGAGAAGGAGATGACTAGACTCTTCCATATTAATATCCAAGTCAAGAAGACGAAGGTGGATGCTCTATTTGATTTCAGTTCATAGGTTAACCTCATTGTAGACTATCTAGTCAATAAACTTGGATTGAAAGTTCATGACCATCCTCACCTATATTCATTAGGATGGGTAAATAAGGATACAGAGCTTAGGGTCATTATGATCTGGAATATATTTGCAGAACGAAATGAATACAGATTATTATCAAAAGATGCTTAACACAGAATAACAGATATAAAGTAAAATTGATTTCTATTCAATAAGGAAATAAGCTGAAACTGTAAAATGTAGCGGAAACAAGCTTGCTAGAATGGTGGCGGCTTATCTTTGAGAAGAGATGTGACGACTGTGCTCATTCACAAGAAGATGATTCCAATGAGGCTCTAAAGGAACTTTTACAATAAATAGGAATTTCAAAAACCCTAGACATCCAAAAAACCCAACCCTCGGAGATGAAGCGCCAGAAGTCATGTGGGCCCCGTTTGGGTAAGTTAGTACATCAACTTCCTGGGGTCGTAACTTTTGCATACGATATTTGTTTTAGGCGCACGATAGCCCATTGGAAAGGTCTATTCAAGGACTACACATTTTTTTGATATCTATCAAAGGTCATTTTGACTGTGGCGAGCCCTAAAAAATGTTGTTTAGGGCCTCAAAATGACCTCGCAAGTTAGGGACCCTAAAACTAGGGAAAAAAATGCCAAACTGGAAAACTACTAAAATGAGCCAGTTGGAATAGGTGGGAGGCCACTGACATCCATCTCGATCACACTAACTAGTGTAAATTCAATTTTTCTATAAATTCAAACTATATTGATGAAGTGGAGGTAGATGTAGTACCATTTTACATGTTGTTTGTAATCCCCTACATATACATGAGGGATGCAATACTCATAAGGAGAGAAAATTAGTACCTCCTAATAAAGGATTAGAAGACCTTCATCATCAATGCGCACAAAGTTAATTATGATATATATTTGGTAAGTGATAACCAAGGCAAGAAATTGATAAGTTCAAGTAGGAAGTTTGTATTTCAATTTGTAAGAGAGAAACAATCAGGTGATGAATTGATAAAAGTAAAGACATATCTAGAGGGATGCACTAAAGAGTAGAAACTTCAGTTGTAGGAGATTTTTCATGTGTATAGAGAAGTGTTCTAGGAGCCTAAATGTTTACCACCTAATAGGGAAGTGAGATACAATTGTTCCATAACTCCCTATTTCCAAACATTGGGTTGTACAAATGATGCATCTTGGAAGCAAATGAAGTGAAGAAAAAGTTACAACAACTATTGGACAAGGGAGTAATTTTCCCAAGCACCTCACCTTATGGGTCACCTATCATCATAATATGAAAAAAGGATGGGACTTGGAGAATATGTATCATCTAAAAAATATTTGAATAAGATCACCCTCACAAATCAATACCCTCTACCTAACATCAATGTTTTTCTAGATCAGTAGTAGCATTCCTAGTACTTCACCAAGTTGGATTTAAAATCGAGAGACCACCATGTATAAGTTAAAGAAGAAGACACTTGGAAGACTACCTTCAAGACAAGGAAAGGTATATATGAATTGTTGGCAATGCCTTTTGGTTTGAGTAATGCACCAACTACATTTATGCATTTGATGGATGATGTATTGTGGCTCTCTCTAGATTCATTTGTAATAGTGTGCTTATATGATATATTGTTTTATTTAGATGATATGTTGTTTTATTTATATGATATATTGGTTTATAGATCTACTTGGGAAGAACATATCTCACATCTCATGTAGTTGTTAGAGACCCTAAAAAAAATCAACTATTGCCAAACCTTAAGAAATGTGAATTTTCTCAGCAGTCATTGGTGTATTCGGGGTATGTTATTGGTGAAGGAGAATTCAAAATATATTCCACAAATATGGATTCCACCCTCAAGTGGTGAACTCCTATTAATCTCATAGGAGTAGCACAATACCTATGAAATTTTATAGCATCCCTTTTAGCCATGGTTGCACCACTCCATGCCATAAAATCCAACAACAATAGTTTCCAATGGGGAAAGAATAACATAAACATTTTGATTAAGTAAAATGAAAAATTAGTCAAGCACCAATTCTTTCATTTCCCATTTGCAAAATCCTTTCAAAGTGGAGACATGCGAGTGGGTATGCTATGGGAGTGGCCTTGATGTAGGGAGGTAAACTGATATGTTATCATCGAAAAATGTTCCATGGTAGAGTCCTGAAATACCCTACAAATGACAGGGAAATCTATGCCTTGGTTCATGTTATTAAGAAATGGAAGAACTATCTCATGGGCATGGAAACCATCATCCACATCAATCACAAGCCACTACAGTATTTGCAAGCCTAGAATAAGCTTCAACAAACAAAACACTACAAGTGGTGAACTCCTATTAATCTCATAGGGGTAGCACAATACCTATGAAAGTTTATAGCATCCTTTTTAGTTGTGGTTGCACCACTCCACGCCATAAAATCCAACAACAATAGTTTCCAATGGGGAAAGAATAACATAAACATTTTGAAGAACTAAAATGAAAAATTAGTCAAGCACCAATTCTTGCATTTCCCATTTACAAAATCCTTTCAAAGTGGATACATGCGAGTGGGTATGCTATGGGAGTGGCCTTGATGTAGGGAGGTAAACTGATATGTTATCATCGAAAAATGTTCCATGGTATAGTCCTGAACTACCCTACAAATGAAAGAGAACTCTATGCATTGGTTCATGTTATTAAGAAATGGAAGAACTGTCTCATGGGCATGGAAACCATCATCCACATCAATCACAAGCCACTGCAGTATTTGCAAGCTTAGAATAAGCTTCAACAAACAAAACACTACAAGTGGATGGGGTTTTTACAACAATTTCATCATATCATCAAATATAATAAAGGTGTCACTAATAAGTTGATAGACATGTTCTCAAGGATACCCACATCCAAGATCACAACTTTGGGAACTCTTATGCATGTGGATCCTTTCACCCATGATGCATACAAAGAGACCTACATAGAAGATGAGAACTTTAAAGACATGTTCAAGTAACTACAAGGCCAAGTTTGTGTAGAATAAGGTAATGATAAGGATGACTATCATCTCTAGGATAGGTTTCTCTACAAGCTAGACAAGATTTTTTCTCCTAAAGGTGAAAGATTGCAACTTATCAAAGAGGATCACACCTCCAAACTTGTAGGGAATTTTGGTGTTATGAAGACAATTGTCAAATTACAAAGGTATGTGTATTGGCTTAGAATGCAAGAAAATGTGGCTTGATTTATTAAAGGATGCATACTTTGCTATACTAACAAACCTAGTAATAGAAAACAAGGTTTACACCATCCCTTACCTCTACCTACTAGATCATGGGAGTGAATCTCCATGGATTTTGATGGGAGGTTTGTCCAGAAAAAAGGAAGGGACATGACTATCTATTTGCGGTACTTGATATGTTTATCAAGATGTGCATTCTCATGCCATGTAAAAAGACAATCAAGGGAAAAGATGCAAGAGACATGTTATTTGAAAAAAATTGGTTGCACTTTAGGATACCAAGGAGCATCATATCATATAGAGATAGCAACTTTGTTATTTCCTTTTGGATTACACTTTGGGAGAACATGGACAAAAATGTGAGGATATCCATAGCTCTCCATCCATATATAAATTGGAAAAAAGTACTGAATAAGACATCGATTCATGTTTGAGGGGTTACAATTAGACTCATCCAAGGACTTGGGATGAAAATTTGATTCATATTCGTCACTCTTATAACAGATAAATCCATACTTCACCAATAACTCCCCTTTTGAAACTTGCTTTGGGTATTTTCCGCCTTCATCCTTAGATGTTGTATACGAAATGTTGGATACCTAATCCTCTTGCTTATGGTATTTTGTAAATATTGTTTAGGAAAAATATGAAGAAGTGTAGGTGATAAGATGAGTCATTTAGACCTCTTGGAATATGAAACCAAAGGTCACTTTCTCTTGTATGTATACATGATGTGAATTAATAAAAAATAATTAAAGTGTAGAGTTACTCATTCTCTGCCCATACCTAGCTTGATAATGAGCAGGTTTTAACTCCATGATTATCTCCTCCTTGGGAATTTCATTCCCTTGCATGCAAAAACACCTCTACATTCCCTTCATGCATAAACACCTCTACATGTCTATATCCCACGTAGAGAAATGCCTCTGCAGATCTTTCTTCCTTCTCCTACATCTCTAAGATTTGTTTTTATTTTTTGTCTCCGTCTCTAATTCCCTCTTCCTCTCACGTAGATTTGAATCTTCCATTCACCTAGTCAAAAATATATCTGTGCGTTGTATGAGAAACCTTTTTGGATCAAAGAGCAAGTCGAATCCCTCCTTTGACTCCAACTAGAGCTTATTGGTTTTATAATTATCTCTTCCTTGAATACTTTTCCTTGAATATTGTTTCATTGTTCTTGTCCTCCTCACAAGGTCTAATGTCCCGACCGCATGTCTGCTTCCAACGGATCGGCCTATAGCCATAGTCATCGATGCATTAATCGATCCCCTGCATTATGCTCTCCGAGAGTCCTTGATATGAGTAGTGTCGAGGTTCGATCCTCCTTAGAGAAGAAAATGAGGGGTTCTTTCTCGAATCCAAACTTATTTTTCATTTCAAAAGGGTCCCATTTGCTCCTCGTCTCCCAAATTTATCTTCACGATGGTTTTTCAGAGCTCGTAGGGATTTAATATTGAGATTCCACATTAAAATTGGCGATCTTTATTTGACCAAGGAATAATTCTTCGCAAACCCCAGGGTTTCGATCTGAATAGGCATTTTCAATTATTTGGGCTTCAAATGGGATTCTTTAATTCCATTGGAGCACATTTATTTTAGGCAGGATTAATACCATTTGTTATCTTTGCAAATAGTAGAAGATCTATGGCAAGCCCCCTTGTGGAGAGGTCCATGAGTGATATGTTGATTTTCTCGGCCTGGGCGATGAACATTAAGATTTGTGATATTGCCAATAGTTATCTAGGATGAGAAAAGGATGTAGTCAAAGCACTCAAGAAGAATCTCATGAATAAGAATTCTAAAGTTTAGCTTCTTTCTCTTACGTTGTTGGAGACTTTGATAATAAACTATGGTGACCTTGTTCATCTACAAGTGGATGAGTGAGATGTGCTTGTTAGACATATTGCACACTCACCTGGGTATTTATTTCTCTAAGGTTGATAGTCCAATGTTGATGGCACTTCCATAGATGAGAATATTCTTTCTTGAGAATATTTTCCTACAAATTAGGGTGCCTCCTACAAATAGAGAGCCTTCCCTCTTCAGTTCAGAGTCACTTACACTTAGTGAGACTAGTGGAGGTCACTCATGCATGTAAATCTTTATTTTATCACCAGTAATTGCATTTTCACCTCGGTTTACTCACCAGGAGTGCGCGTATCTCATGCATGTAGCCAAGAGGGTGCGTATCTTGTGATTACAGTTTTTTCTCTCAGTTCCACATGTGTGACTCAATTAATTGATGATTTCATGGACCAACTAACTAGGACTAGGTGACATATTACTTTGATTTTTGTCTATGAGAGTTTAGATCTCTCTAGATCACTATTATGGCACATTCAATTAGCCATGAAGAGTATTCCATGTGTATTTTACCATTTAATCATTCAATTAATACAATTCATTCTTTTTCTCTCCTCTCTTCTCTCTCTCTCTCTCTCTCAAGTTTGTGTGAATTTTCTACTAGCTAAGTTCATTGTGAAAACTTCACATGGTATCAGAGCCATTATTTCCAGGAGAAAGCATATAAGAATTTATATTTGTAGGTACAAGAGGAAGATGTAGTTAGAAAATATGGATTACTCACCTATTAATCTTCTCATGCCTCATAACTACTTCGAGTGGAAGCTAAAAATTATGCATTAGCTCAGATACAGAGGCTTGTATCGGATTACCATGGCTACATAGGTGGAGCCAAATTTTGATATCGAGAATAAAATGTATCTCAACCACATGGATGAGGCATTCTTATGTCCCCCGAGCTTCTGTGTCACATTGAATCTTGTACCAAACTAGATGATATTTGGACACAGTTGGAGGATCTCTTTGGAAAACAATATGAAATAAGAGGCCATATGCTCGAGGTCGAGCTGAATTCCTTAGATTTAAATAATTTTGATAACATCCATGACTTATTTACGAAGTTTAAGTCCCTCCTCCTTCATCTAAAGGGATGTGGAATAGAAAAATCCACTCAACAAAATCAGTTAATCCTTTCTATATTGACAAAACTTGGTCTAGATTATGTTTTTTTTGTCTCATCATTCCATACAAATAGATTCACTTTAGGAAAAACCTATACAATGTTGACATTGGATCAATTTATTGAATCCCTAACGCATGAGTAAGATAAGATCATCAAAAAGGGGATAGTCAAGGGACCCAATGCACATGCACTTGTTGTGCATAAGTGAAGAAACACTTTCAATTCAAAGTCCAAGTAGAAAAGTAAGGAAAAGGTGCATGAAGAGCCAAAAAAGGAAGGGTACTACAAACCCTTCGATGATTCCTCAAGCTCCAAAGGTGGAAAAGAAAGAAAGAGAAGTCTAAATGTGGTGATTGCAAATGCGGCTATCATCACAAATCCACATGCATGAAGAAATAGATGGATCTGATGGAACAAATACTTTAGAAGAACAACCTTGGGGATCACATTCTTGAAGCTTCCAAGAAGAAGTCAAAAGATCAAGCACTAGTCGAACAAGGTAACTCCCATGCATTGATTTCCATTAACTCTTCTCCTAATACATGGATCTTAGATTCAAGCGCATCCCATCATATGGAAACAACAAAAAATGTTTTATATTCTTTTTATGCATGCATAGGTCCTCCCATCCTCATGGGAGATGATACCACAATTGAGGTCATTGGCCAAGGGAGAGTAGAACTCCAACATGGAAGTTTTGAGAACATCTTGCATGTTCTAAAACTCCTCGTGAATCTTCTCAATATTTATCAGATAACACATTCTATTACAGGAAAAAGGGTGGAGTTCACAACTAATTCTGTAACCATATATGGTATGCATGATAACTCCATGGTTGTGGTTGGTGAGGTAAACCACCAATCTCATTTGTATACTTTCAGTAACTTCATTGTTAAATCTGATTCTGCTTTACTAATGATGCATGCTGATGATACTAGTAATTTATTGTACTAGATATTCGTCCATCTAAACTTCAAATACATGCAACAATTATGCAAACAAGATATGGTCACTGGCTTTCCTAACATACAATTTTCCAAAGGACTTTGTCAAGGATTTGTTCTTAGCAAACATCCTCAAGAGAAGTTTGAGAAAGGGAAGGCTTGGAGGGCATGCTATTTGTTGGTGGGCTAAAATGACCCATTCAAGAAACTAAGGGAAAACTCTCGATGGCAAGTCCCAATTAGACCCACTCTTGTTTGGAGTAGCATTTCCGACCAGATTATTGTCCTGGTTACCGAACCAACTAACCAACTATCTAAATATGAATCTAATAACCGAAGGTTCTCAAATGAATTAAAAATATAAAATTAAATAACTATGATGCTAACTGAAAATAATTAAGATGCATTTATACACTAAATTAAACCTATCATGATCAGGAGCTAGCTAATTAAGATTAAACACAGTCGTAAAGATACCATTCAAATAAGAAAAATTTCATACATTCGGGTGATGAATAAAACAATAATGTAATTTAACGAGTTAACAAAGAGTTGTGTGCTGGTTAAATATATTATGACTGCGTTTAAAAAGGAGAAAAGTGATAATCCATGCTTAAAAGAAATTTGCGGAAATAATTCAAGCAATTAAGCTCACAAGACATAGATAAACAACAAAGTAATTAAGAATAGTCTCAACCAATTTCACTAGAATCACCAATATCCATAAATACCTCTTGCTCTTTATTCATAAGAAAGTAATAATATTATCTGAATCCAAAAGGACAAAAGTTCATCTTCCTTTACATTAATCAAATTTATATAATTTGGATAGAAGCTTCTCGAATTTCCCTAACCATCGAATGGTTAGGATTCTGAAGTGACGCTTCAGTTTCCTTTCCCGATTAAGATATTACAATAATTACAAGAAAAATGATTGATCTGCAAAAAATTCAGTTACAATGATATAATTAGGTGGGCCTTGGAGGTTGTAATTTTGCATCTATGAAGGCCTTACAAGTCTTGAAGTCTTCGAGTATGGCATCCACTTGGCATAGTTGGGTTCTTTCAAGGTTTGTCTTGCTACTGCAAATGGGAATAATAATTTTCTTCTTCGAAGTTTTCTCAACACGTCGCACAAAATCTTCAGTTAGCGAAATCGGTCTAGCGATCTCATGTACTAATCTTGCCTCTATAACCTCCATGCTAATTTCATTGATTTCCTCAATGGATTTCATACTGAGGTTTCTTTTGATTTTTGTATCTTCGACCATTGTTTGGGTTGATGTTTCCTTTTCTAAATCCCTCAGGGGATCCATCCCAAACTGTGAGAGTAGACTGTCTAAATAATTCCATAGCTCTTTGATTGTTGTAATGATTTGTCCATGTGTCCTCTAGATATCCGCGATTGTTTCCATCCCTACATTCAATAGTCATAGATCCTTGATTCAACGCTTTTCTGAGTACATAGGCAGGGTCTCAGGGAGGTTTTGTTGGATGTCCTGCCATTTTATGACCTTGCTATAGGATTCTAGGGCTCTTTGATAATTCTCATGCATGTATTTCACCTGTATACTCAATTTATTCTGATCATATCCGGCCTTCATTACTTTGTTGAGCGCATAGAGGAATTTTTTATGTGAGTCTTGAAATTCTTCATTTTTCTTAATCGATTCTTCTTTTATAGTGTCAAGAGCAACTGCCTAGTTTTGACTTTCTTCTATAGATTTATTTAAGAGATAATTATCTAGTTGTAGCCTTATAACTTCCCTTTCACTTCTTTCATTGAAATTTATTAACTCATAGAATCCTCCTTTGAGTTTCGTGGCTTCCAGGTCATGTGTGGCTTTAAGTTTTTCCACCTCATTCAGATGGGCCTTTTGGTTGCGGGAGGTTGTTTTGGTGAATTTTTCCTTTATCTCCTTATCTTAGATTTGAAGTTTCCTTTCCATATCCTCTCTATCGATTCACTTTGTTTGTTGGGATTCTTTTATGTACTCACTAGCCATGGCCTCTTTGATGGTTTCCATGGTCGTCTCCAACTTAGTGATTCTTGATTTTTCTGCATCTAGCGCCCCTATGAATTCATGAACTGACATGATGATTGCCCCAACAAAAGCACTAAGTGTTGAGGCTGCTTGTATTTCATTTTCCTTTAGGTCATTGTAAGGGAAGAGCTCTGGGCAAGAAGCTACCATGTGTATGCCACTTTTGAGAATGTTCCTTACTCATTAATGTTTGGGTCATCAGGTTGAAATATTTCATTCTAGAACACGTCCAAAATCTCAACATAGCTCAGGTAGTGCTCCATCCCATCATGGATATTTGTATCAACAACGTTAAAGTATTCATGTATTGTGGCAGGAACAAGTGCTCCATAGGTTTTGAGTTTTCCCTTTCTAGTCAAAATTCAAGACATTTTTTCATTTGTGTAAAACAGACAATTGAGAAATTAAGAGCATGACCACGGTGATAAAGATAACAACTACCAAATGGTTAATGAATTACTTACTTGTAGACTAGAGACAATAATTAACAAATAAAGAGATCAGGCATTCATCGTGGCAGTGTTTATCTTTCTTAGTGAACATACATACAAGTGGAGAAAGATTAATTCTTTACAAAGTTTAAACATTCCCAAATTCCCTCCAAATCTAGGTGCAATTAATGAAGAAGTGCATTACAACTTAGACTAGGTTAGAGTAGTATGTGGTGATATGAATGTAGTTGCAAGAAGTTCATAGGTTATGACCATTAACTATATCACCGAAGGAGCGGGGCCAATGGAAGGACGAGATCGTTGAAAAACCATCGTCGTTAGAAATTTGTAGTGGTGGTATATGTTGACAAGGATCATGGAAATATCCTCTGACTATGACAACTTTTAAACATATCATTTAATCTTAATGAGAGTACTTGAGGGTTCGTAATAAGATTTTAATACTCACCGATCCAATCAATTAATACAAATACTCTTCTTAATCATAGTGATAGGATGTTACATAACCAGGTGGGCCAGGTAGAGGATCAACGTGAGATCAACAATCATGAAGTAGTCAACAATTACTAGGTTTATCTCAACCATAGGATGGTGTAAATATTGGTCATTGGTGACCTAAAGGAACAATGTCATCATCGACAATTTGTAAAAGAAATAGCATAAATTCATTTAAATTTTTTAATGACGACGAAAACATTTCACTGAAAAGAACCTGTGAATAGGAGTGAGCCATGTGTGGGTACGAGAGTGGTCTCGTGAATTGACTGAGAAATGGGGCCTGCATGAGTAATCATGTTGATGTGGCTATAGGATCCAATATTTTCGAGCCTCTTGAACTATGACATGGCCTTGCAAAAAGGGATGTGTCATAGTCGATGATGCGTGGGAAACACATGAAAGGTTATTTCGATCATTGTTTTCCCCGACAACAACGTTATGAGGCATCGTCGTCGAGATTTTGAAGTGAGGGAACTATAGATCATGAAAAAGGCACGATGATGACAAGACAAAGAATAAGGTCATGTAAATAAAAAGGGGTGGGGATAAAGCCTAATTAACGATGTACAAAGGGTCCAAGATGATGAAGGTTGGAGGCAAGTGAAGATTTTACTCATTTTGGTTCAGGTGGCCATATGCAAGAGATTGAGTTTGTAGGTGAATAAAGAATAGTTCCTTGTAAACAAATTGGTAGTATGGGCCTCCATCGAAACCGATAGTTTTGGTGGGGCTATTTTTTTCTTACAACAAATGGCGACTTGCACGAGAGAACCAATTATCTATGTTTCAAAATAACCACTAGATAATTTTGTCCAGGTCTTTGAATTTATCACTGAAGTTACATGTTAACTAATGTCATGGAGCCCACAAAACTTATCAATAGAAGGAGTGAGTACATTGATACTATGTCTGGTGATTTACAAGATAATTCAAGGGTGATCATTAAAGATGGGAGAAGTTATTTCATCTTGAGAGTCTGGGAGGAAGAGAACACAACAGAGGCTAGTATGTGATTGTTTTAGGACTAAAATGTATTCCTCGTCTCTTTTTCCCAGCATTGCTTCGCTGCCAACAAATGTCCATAGCCCCAATGAAGTTTCATTTGTATTATACAAGCATAGCCTCACTGCTAGTGAGTGTCCATATCCTTGATGGGTTTACTCATACTTCCCACACTGACCATAGTGATTTAAAATTCCTTTTTTATTTCAGTATATGTTCACCCTTTTAGATTTTTGGTTAAACATATGCATGTGCATTTAGGGTGTGAAGGAAGTGAGGTGATATAAGAGTCATTTTGATAAGCAGGTCTCAGTCATTATTTCACTTCATGGGTTCTTTCCCAGAAAAATTTTCTTAAGGTTATGAAGTTATGGGATAGGGGGGTTTCTCAATAATTATCCTGAAAACACAAGAACTGTTACTGTATGTTGTTCATAGAACCATGAGTTATGTATGAGAATAGTCACACATGAAACCAGTATCCTATAAACTCCACTGACTTACCCACATGTTATGCATAGTTGTTGACCTTTCGAAACAAATACAGATGAGTTATTCCCATAAAATATAACCATAAGTTGAATTTAACTGTTAAAAACCAAACACAAGACAATTCATCATTACCATGAGTACTTGACTAGCTATTCCCCTTCAAGGTTTTTTCTAGGCATGAAAAGCAGTCTCAAAAATTTGGATGTGAAAAGGCTAGCAAGAGATTTATGTGGCAATAAATAAAGTGCTAAAATAAAAACAAAAAACAAGGTTTTATTCTAGGGAAAATCAAACAGTAAAAAGGATCCTACTATGTAAAAAACTACACCACTAGGGGTGATTAGGAGAAGTATCATTTGAGAATTTATCCATTGAGAGGGAGATCCTCCTCATATCCCTCCAATGTTTTAAGTTTGAAATTTCTAGGCCCTATATTTTGATGAACCAGATATGGGCCTAGCCACAACTTCTGGAATTTTGTATGTTTTCCCTTCAACTCATTTGCTTTGTCCCATTTGAGAATGAGGTTTACCTCCTGAAAATATTTGTTTCCTATAGATGACTTATCAAACCATTTTTAATTACTTCTTGATGACGCATTAGGTTCATTTTGTATTTTTCCCTTTCTTCTTCCAGTTTCAAAAGCATATTTAACCTTTCTTGCATTACTGGGAAGGCTTCATCTTGGACAGATTGAGCAAGTTGAAAAGAGGGAAAGAAGGTGTGTGTAGGCAAGGTTTCATCTTGTCCATAGACTAAAATGAAGGGGGACTTACTGATAGAATACTTGGGTGTGACTTTGTCAGCCTACAAGGCGTTTTGGAGAGCCAGGTGCCAATTCATTTCATGATCATTAACAATTTTCTTGAGGATTTTGTTCAGGTTTTTATTAGTTGATTCAACCAGCCCATTCCCCCGTGGATAGTAATTTGATGATTATTTAACTTTAATTTTTCTTTCAAGGGAATACTCAGTTAATTTAAGAGAAGACAAATATTTGGAATGATAAAAAACTAAACACTCAGGGACTCCAAACCTAGTGATAATATGAGATTCAAGGAAGAATGTCACCTGGTTGTTGTTGATTGTCTTCAAGGGAATTGCTTCTGTCCATCTCGTGAAATAATATGTAGCTGTCAAAATATGTTTTTGCAGCTGAGAAGAGTTGGGATTCATTTCTCCAATCACATCCATAATCCATTTTTGAAAAAGGTGTTCTATAATCATTGGTTGCATGGGAAATGCAACTTTATTTTCTCTCTTAGCTGACTTTTGACATTCCAAGAATTTCCTTGCATATGCGTGAGAGTCCTTGAATAGATTAGGCCAATAATAACCTGCTCTGAGGATCTTGTGTGCAGTAGTGTCACCTCCAAAATTTCCACCAACTAGTCATCATGAAGTTCAAATAAAACCTTTTTTGCGTCTCTTTTCTCAAGGCATCTTAGGAAAAAACCATCATAATTCTTTTTGCACAATATTCCTTGAATGAGATGATATTGAGCTGATTTGAGTCTAAGATATCTCTTCTTATTTGGTTCCTAGATAATTTGGGGCTGACCCATGGGTTAAATCATATTTTATTTCATGGTACTATTGGTCATAATTAACGAAAATGTAACAAACTTCTCTTTGGAAAAGTTATTGACCCTAATACAATGCATCTTCATGTACTTCATTGCTTGTTGATTCAATAGCCAGTTTACATAACCCATGACCTTTGATAATTTTGGTAGGCCTAATCTCCAGCTCGTATTATTGCAGGGTTGTTATCTAGTTAGCTCTTCTTTCTCTGAGATCTTTCTGTACCAAGAGGTTTCTTACAACAAGATAGGAGACAATGACCTTGGTCCTCGATTTGATCAAGTAATTCTTAAAGTGTTTTACAACTTTAAATATAGCATAAGCCTGCTTGTCCACTTCTGGATAATTCAATTCATATCCTTGTAACCTTGAACTCATAAAAGCCATGAGGAATTCATCTCCTTCCTACTTCTGAGTTAGAACAACAATGAATGCATTGTCTGAAGAAAAAGTGTAGAGAATGAACTCTCAACTGAAATATGGACTTAATAACACACTGGATTGCGCTATTTCTTATTTTATCTTATCAAAAGATTCCTTCTCCTTAGGTACCCAGTTGAATTCTACATTATTTTTAATTATGTATTGCAGGGGTTTCATTGTTTCAGAAAAGCTTGGGACAAATATTCTCACAAAATTTATCCTCCCCGGGAAGGACTGCATAGCTTTTTTGTTATTGGGGGGAGGAATTTTGGCCATAGTTGTATTCCTTTCAAGTTCGATTTTAATACCATGCTTTGAAACTATGAAACCTAAAAGTATTCCCTCATTGACTACAAAAATAGATTTTTTGGGTTTGAGGGAAATACCATACCTCTTGCTCTATTGAATACTCTTCTCAAATGGGCTATATGGTCTTTTTTATTCCTGGAGAATATAGTAACATAATCTAGATATACCACAACAGACTCTTTGATGATGCCTTTGAAAGAGATATCCATTTTTCTTTGGAAAGTTTCCCCAACGTTGATTAGAATGAATGGAATTTTTTTGTAGCATAGGTTCCCCATTTAGTCTGAAAGGGAGTCTTCAGTTAATCATCATGGGCAACCCGGACTTGATTATAATCATAAAATGCATCTAAAAGTGAGGGATTTTAAGAGTTGGACACACATTGCAAGATTTACTCCATAAGGGGCATTGGGTAGTTGTCTTTCTCAGAGGCTCTATTCAAGTTCCTGGAATCAAAGTAAAGCCTTATATATCCATTCTTTTTCCTTACTGGTACAAGGTTAGAAATCCATTGGGTGTGTCTAGATGGGAATATAATATTGGAAACTAACAACTTGTTCAACTTGCCTTTGACTTGTGTCTCAAGACTGGGATGCACCTTCCTTGGTTTTTGTTGAAATGGTTTTGTCTAAGGCTTTATTGGAATGACAGTTTGTATGATCTTATTTCATAGGTCTTGAGGTCTTCATATGTCCCAAAGATGTATTTATATTCCTTGAATAGTTTGATGTAAGCTTGTCTTTCATTAGGAGAACAATTCTTTCCCAAATTGATATTTTGAGGTGTGGTGCTCGTCCCCGGGTTTACAACTTCAAATTGCATTGAAGAAATATTGTTTTAACAATATGTTTCTTTCTTGAACTTATCCTAGAGGTCATCAATTTTCTCCAGTATCACCACATTTTTTGGGATACTATTGAATGAACCAAATCAACTACTTTGTTGAGATTGATGAATAGCAACAAAGTTCACCATTTGATCATCTTGACCCTCATCTATAACAGAGTCTTTGAATGTGTCTTTGAGGTGTAGGAAGCTAATAATTTGTTGGTCGTCATCAAAGAATCTCCAACTATTTATGTTGTTAGGGATTGAGGGCCTGTACAAGAGTTCACAGAGAAAGTGTCAGGCATCAATCCATCTGAAGGTATTAATAAAGATGCAACATTAACTAGTAAGTTAGAATCATAGTTTAGAGAACAAGGAATAGAACTGATATTAAATGCATCAAAAAACTTGATTAGTTCCCATACCTCTAACTAATAATGTTTTAGATGACTTGAAAGACAATGGATGGTGTTCCTTACCCATTTTATGACAATTTCATAATCACCAAATACCTTAATTTTCTTTGCTTTCAAGTCTACTTCCTTTTTCAATCCTTGCAACAAAGCTTCATATTCGACAATATTATTGGTGCATTGGACTTCTAGTCTGCATGAAATTGATATTTTCTTTCCTTTTGGATCTTTGAGTATGCAACCAAAACCTGCACCTTCTAAATATTTGGATCCATCAAAAAATAACATCCACATATTAGGATCCCCCTTTTTGGGTTCAATAGTTGATTTTAAGTTTTCAATTTTTTTTGGATTATTGGGGTTAGTAGAGTTAATGAGCATCTCTAATATATCCTTGGAAATTATGTTAGAATGTACAGTAGAAGTAATGTTAGTCTGATCTACTATATTACAGTTGGGCCCAACAAACTAAATGCAATGAAGGATTTCAAATTATGTGTTATATTCCGCAAAAGAAGATGTGTCAGATGTGTAATTCCCAAAAAATGTGTCATATGAATAATTACCCAAAATTGAATTGTTAAACACCACGGGTTCATTTGGATCGTTTAAATCATTAACCACATTATTCATGTATCTCTCTCTATCAATTTTGACCTGATTAAGTTTTCAATTTAAAGGGATCCATAAATGTGACCAATCGGTGGAAAAATATCCATTCAACATAGTAGACCAATCTCTACTTAAAAGCATGCCATAGTTATCAGGTATGTCTACCACAATCATGTCAATAGTTTGATGAATTTTAGGATTAGTAAACATTCTAATTAAAACATTATTTAGTTCCCTGATCACTTTGACTTGAGTTCTATCTAATTGAATAATCTGAACATCATATTCTCCAGGTTTAACATTGAGCTTCTCACACACTTTGAGGGGCATAACATTAGAAGAGGCTACCGAGTATACCATGCAGTTATGAATATTTTTGTTAAAGAATTCAAAAGTAATTAGGAAAGTGGGGTAGTATATATTGACCTTTGTCCAGTTAAGGATGCATTTGTAGCTACCTGAGTCTTAGATAAGGTATCTTTTCTAGATGGGTCCACTTTGGTTTTTCCTTTCTTTGTCCCTGCAATAATCTCTATAGTGCCAATTGAAACTTGTACCTACAGAGTTTTAATGAAAATTTCTTGAATTTGTGGAATTTTCATGAGCTCAAATAGGGAAATATTGGCTTTTGTTTTCTTCAGATCTTCAAGGAAATCGTATTCCAATCTTGTTGGAGGAATGGATGCAACACTTATCTTTTGTGTTTGATAAGATTCTTTTTGGTTGGAAGGTGTTGTTTTAGTAAGATTGGGAGCAATGGTGTTGGAAGGAGATGAGGCTTGTTTGGTACTGGAAGTAGTAGTTGTGGGAGGATTGGAAATGTTAGGGGTGTCAGACGAGATGTTATTACTTGCACTTTTAGTGATTACAACATTTTGGGACATGTGTACCTCCTTTGTCTCTTCTTCCTCTCCACCATAAGAAATATCCCATAATGAATTCATTTTTTGTTCTTCAATCCCTTGGGATTCCTGAGCCTGATATTTTTGTTCCTGATTTTCTTCTTTTTCATTATTAAACTTAGTCATATTTCCTATTGCCCAAGTCTGTAAGGCTTGAACAATATCTTCCATGTTAATCTTGTCTATCTGAGAAAGGTTATTTTTATTGGATGAAGGATTACTCTTGTCTTTCTTGGGAGGAAATCTAAAAAATTTCTTTGAGATTGAAGATCCTTCTCCACCACTCGTATTCAAGTTTATCAGCGCGTTGAATATTTTCTTAACAATCCTCTAGAGAGCTTCCATATCCATAGAATCATATTTTTTCTTCTCTTCTGCAAGTTTCGACACAATAGCTTTGGTTTTACCCTTGTCTTTGGACGATTCAGAACCAGGAGTCCCTTTTAAACTCATCATATTCTTTTCAAATTTAAGAGCTTCCTGAAAATCTCCTTCAAGAGTGGTCTTCTCAACATTCTTAACATACATCGCCATATACATAGGTAGAAAATAGGTATAGAATTCGATGGCAATGTCTTCGACTAGTTTAGAGGCTCGTGGGATTGACTTCAATAAGGTAAGGAAGCATTGATTGTAATTATTTACCTATTCCTTAGAGTTCATTTTAACTCTTGATAATTCTAGGACCAGGGTTGTTGGTGTCTTATTTTATCCAAATTTCCTAAGAAATATATTTTCAAACATTATTTGGTCATTAATGGAGGCTTCCTCTAAGGAGAATAACCAATTTGAAGCTCTATTTTCAAATGTAAGGAGAAATAACTGAAAAACAACATCTTCATGTTGAATTCCATGTAGCCTTATAGACAAAAAGAACTTTATGTTATCTTCAGCTGAAAATTTTCGATCCAGTCAGAATTCGACATAAATTTCTCAGGATGTTTGGGCATGGTACGCAGAATTCCAGGTACGACAACTACATCTGGGAAAAGACAAAGTCAATAGGGTTGATTTTGATTAGAATTAGTTTTGGACATATTTGGAGGTTGATATAAGACAAGAAGACGATTATTTTTTGGTTCACTCTCGTGTCCTTCTTCCTTCTCAGATCTTTCTTCTAACTCATTTATTGGTGTGTAAGGTGGGGATTTGGGAGGAGAGGGAGGTCTACCACCGACACCACCAGCTAACATGTAATTATCAAGCCTGAATTTGGAAGTATCAACAAATTCATATGTGTCTTGAGGTACATGATATTCTGGGGTCCCGATATAAGGGTTTTCTTTATACACGTAAGGGTTAGTAAAGAGTGGATATTCACTACGAGGATTATCCTGAACTTGAGGCAGTGAATAGTCAATGGGAAGATATCTTGTCTGTTTTCTCAGTTGTATAGTTAGGGTATGATTCACACACTCATGGGATTTCCTCAAAATGGTATTAACTTGCGGAAGGGTTAATATTCCAGGTTGTGGCGAGGAAAAAGTGGATTCAAGATGGATGGAGGTACGCTGGGTACCAGCATGAGCCAGTGTGTTAACAACATACGATGAGGGAAGTGTAGCATGCTCAGAATGAGATTGATGGGAATCACTAGATGAGGAAGTGATTATTTCCAGAATAAAATGGGAATGGCTTGAGATTTCCTTTGCAACCATTCAATTCTATGACCCTCCTTCTAGCACCATTTATGTGGGCTGACCAGAATGACCCATTCAAGAAGGTAAGGGAAAACACCCGGTGGAAGGTCCCAATTAGAACCACTCTCTTTTGGAGTAGCATTTCCGACTAGATTATTGGCTTGGTTACCAAACTAACTAACCAACTATCTAAATATGAATCTGAGGATCGAAGGTTCTCAAATGAATTAAAACTCTAAAATTAAATAACCATGATGCTAACTCAAAATAACTAAGATGTCGTTCTACACTAAATTAAATCTATCATGATCAGGATATAACTAATTAAGATTAAACATAGTCAGAAAGATACCATCTAAATAAGAAAAAGTTCATACATTCGAGTGATGAATAAAACAATAATGAAATTTAACGAGTTAACAAAGAGTTGTTCCCAGGTTAAATACATTATTACTGCGCTTAAAAAGGATAAAAGTTACAATCGATGCTTAAAATAGAACTATGGAAATAATTCAAGCAATTAAGCTCACAATATACAGATAAAAAAATAAAGTAATTAAGAAGAGTCTCAACCACTTTCACCGGAATCACCAAGCTCCATAAATTCTTCTTTCTCTTTATTCATAAGAAAGTAATAGTACTATATGAATCCAATCCAAAAGGAAAAAATTCCTTCTTCCTTTATATTCATTAGATTTATAGAATGCGGATAGAAGCTTCTCACACTCCCCTAACTACCATATGGTCAGGATCTTGAAGCGTTGATTCAGTTCCCTTTCCTGACTGAGATATTACAACAATTACAAGGAAAGTGATTGATTTGCAAAAAAAATCATTACAATGGGATAATTAGGTGGGCCTTGGCAGTTGTAATTTTTCATCTATGAAGGCCTTCCAAGTATTCAAGTCTTTGAGTATGGAATCCACTCGACATAGTTGGGGTTCTTTCAATGTATGTCTTGCTATTCAAAATGGGAATAATAATTTTCGTCCTCAAAATTTTCTCAACACGTCGCACAGAATCTTCAGTTAACAAAATCAGTCTAGTGAGATGTACTAATCTTGCCTCTACAACCTCTACACTAATTTCTCCAATCACCTCAATGGATTTAATATCGAGGTTTCTTTTTATTTCTATATCTTTGACCATTGTTTCGGTCGTTGACGCCTTTTCTAAATCCCTAAGGGGATCCATCTCGAACTGTGAGAGTAGACCGTCTGAAGACTTACATAGCTATTTTCTTGTTGTAATGACTTGTTCTTGTGTCCTTTGGATATCCATGATGGTTTCCATCCATGCATTCAACAATCGGAGATCCCTGATTCTTCGCTTCTTTGAGTACACAAGCAGGGTCTCGAGGAAGTTTTTTTGGATGTCCTGCCATTCTGTGACCTTGCTATAGGATTATAGGGATATTTGATATCTCTCATGCATATATTTCACCTGTATACTCAATTTCGCCTGATCATATCTGACCTTCAGTACTTTATTGAGCGCATAGCATAATTTTTTCTATCAGTCTTGAATTTCTTCATTTTTCTTGATGGCTTCTTCTTTTACAGTTTCTAGAGAAATTGTTTGTTTTTTACTTTCTTCTACAATTTTCTTTAGGAGATCATTATCTAGATGCAACCTTATAACTTCCCTTTCACTTATTTCATTGAACGTTCTTAACTCAGATAATTCTCCTTTGAGTTTCATGGCTTCCTGGTCATGTGTGGCTTTGATTTTTTCCACCTCATTCAAATGAGCCTTTTGGTTGAGGGAGGTTGTTTCGGTGAATGTTTCCTTTAGCTTCTTATATTGGATTTGAAGTTTCCTTTCCAAATCCTCTCTGTGGATTCGATTTGTTTTCTAAGCTTCTTTTCCATACTCACTAGCCATGGCTTCTTTGATGGTTTCCATGGTCATTTGCAACTCAGTGATTATGGCTTTTGCTGCATCTAGTGCCCTTGCGACTTCATGAACAGACATGATGTTTTCCCTAGAAAAATAACCAAGTGTTGAGGATTATTCTATTGCATTTTCCTTTAGGCCCAGTCCATATTTCCATTTGATGATCTTTTGATGAGTTTCCTGAATTACGTTGGTTTTTCCTCTTTTCCTCTTCGACGTTCTTTTCTTTATTTCTTTTGTCTTGTGGTTGTAGTAGTAATCACCAACAATGACTACTACTCCTTCGAAACCCAATCCTGTAGAGGTGACTAATAACCTCCCTAGGATGGTATCCAATGGGGTACATTCTTCTATTAGGGTGTTGATTAGATTGGTGTCAGGGCTTGATGTCACAATAGTAGTACTGGGTGGTGGTTTGTTCTCCTTGGTTTTGGCCACATTAATTTTGTCTTCTCCTTCCTTCTTTCTTTATTTTTCCTGTACAACCAGGGCTATTTTATTTGTGCTTGTTGTTTCTCCTTTGCTCAGATTACTCTTTTCTGGGGGAAGATCTCCAGCATGGGTCTTTTACAATTCGTCTTGTTTCTCTTGATATTCCTCTTTCTTCCTCTATTGGTATCTTTCTTCAGCCTCGTCGACCTTTCTTGCTAGTTCTGATTCCTTTTCTCTCCTTTTATGTTCCTCTGACTCTAGCATTTATTTATATTTAAGAAGAAGGGATTTAAAATGTTCTATCCTCAGGGATCTTTCTTGATCTTCCTCTTTTCTTAGCTTCTCTCGGGCCGCTTTGATGGTGATACTTTCAACTGCCTCTTCAAAACTTAAAGCTCCTAGTAAGACATCTTATGTGAACCTGAACTCATGCATGATCTGTGGTGATAATTTAACAACCTTCATGTGTTCATAAGCCACATTTCGGGGATCATGTGATTCAGGCTCTCCTATACAAAGACACAACTCCTTTAGGTTTTATGCTTCCTTTTTTGCTTGCTTCTTGTTCTATAGAGAGTACAAGCCTATATGAAGGGGGGAAATAGGCCAATACATTTTTTTCTTTTCTGATAGATAACCAATGGCTTCCTTCTCCACAGTTTGATATGTTATTTCTCTGACAAGTAACCTATTTGGCACGTACTTGGGTAGCAAGTGTGGTGGTCATGTGGCCCTGAAAACTTTGACAAAGGTGTAGTATTTCTTCATATACTAGAATCCAATCCCCCTTATGGATTTGATAACACCTAGATAGTTCCTATGTGGGAAAAGGCCAAAGATGGCCTTGTGTAAGGGGGCTAGGAAATAATCACATATCTCACAAAAATGTTCCTTGCAGTGGACTTCCCATAATTGAGAATAATATATATGGATAGGGCTTTGATCTGGGATCCAAGCCAATTAAATGCAAGGAATGAATTGGTTGAACAAATGGAATATATGAGATAGGACAACATGTAGAAGCTATGGTTTTTCATACCTTTGGGGTCATGAACATGATTTGTGATGCTGAAAGATAGGATGTTTTCTCAGTTTTAGCTACCGTGTAAGCCATAGGAAAGCATTCCATTATGAAATGGGTGTTGGTTTCCTTTCCATAGAGTCTGTAGATCAATGTGTTCAACATTATGTAGGGGATTTTCAAGTATTGTGTTGGGACATTCCTTTCCCCCTTTTTCACTAGCCATTCTTCATCGAAGAACCAATCTTCCATCAGGGTTTCGAAATCTTTGTGCTTGACCTTGAAATTGTCCAGGAACGACTCGTTCAGAGAAACCGTGGGTTTCGAGATCTTGTATCTTACTTGGACATATTCTACTTTAAGTGACACAATTGGGAGGCCTAAATAATTTACTATTATTCTCGTATCCTTTTGTAGATATGAAAAACACCATCTGGAAGTGTCATTGTAAGGGAAGAGATATGGGCGAGCAACTACCGTGTGGATGTCTCTTTTGAGAATGTTCCTATACTCGTTAATGTTTGGGTCATCAGGTGGAAATATTTCATTATGTAATACATACAGAATCTCAACATAACTAAGGTAGTACTCCATCCCATCATGGCTATTTGTATAAAAAACACTACAAGATTCAGGGACTCTAGCAGGAACATGTGCTCCAGAGGTTTGGATTTTTCCCTTTCTAGTCAGCATTTGAGACATTTTACCGCCTGCGCAAAACATATAATTGAGAAATTAATAGCATGACCATGGTGATATAGATAACAACTACCGAATGATTCGTGAAATACTTACTTGTATACTAGAGACAATAATTAACAAAGCAAGGGGTCAGACCTTCATCGTGGTAACGTCTATCTTTCTTAGTGAACATACATAAAAGTGGGGAAAGATTAAGTCTCGATAAAGTTTAAACATTCCCAAATTTCCTCCAAACCTGGGTGAAATTAATGAAGAAGTGTAATACAACTTAGACTCAGTCAGAGTAGTATGTGGTGATATGAATGTAGTCGCATAAATTTCAAAGGTTATGGCTATTAACTATATCACCGAAGGAGCAGGGTTGATGGAAGGACGAGATCTCCGAAAAGCCATCATCGTCAAAAGTTTGTTGTGGTAATATATGTTGACAAGGTTCATGGAATGATCCTCTGCAGATGACAAATTTTAAACATATCATTTGCTGCATGAAATTGCAAGTAGTCATTACTCCTCGGTGTATCGTGACAAGGGACTAATTGCCTCTCGTGGATCCTTGAAATATGATGGTGGTGAGTTTACCAATCAACTGTGGGTTTTGGTGTAACAACAATTGTACTACCAACAATTGGTATCAGAGCTAGAGGTCACGAGTTCGATACACACTCGGATCACGCTGAGGGGGATATTGTTGCATGAAATTGCAAGTAGTCAGCGCTCCCCAGTGTATCATGACAAGGGACTAATCACCTCTCGTGGATCCTTGAAATCTGACGGTGGTGAGTTTACCAATCACCTACGAGTGTTGGTGTAACGTCAACCATACTACCAACATCATTTAATATTAATGAGAGTACTTGAGGGTTCATAATAATATTTTAATACTCACCGATCTGATCACTTAATACAAATCCTCTTCTTAATCATAGTGATAGGACATTACATAACTGGGTGTGTTAGGTAGAGGATCAATGTGATATCGAAGCTCATGAAGTAGTCGACAATTACTAGTTTTATCTCAGTCGTATGATGGGATAAAGCTTGGTCATTGGTGGCCTGAAGGAACAACGTCATCTTTGGAAATGTGTAAAGGAAATAGAAAAAGAGTGTTTAAATTTTTTATCGACGATGAAAAAATTTCACTGAAAAGAACCTATGAGTAGGAGCGAGCCACGTGTGGGTACGAGGGTGGTCTCGTGACTTGAATGGGAAATGGGGCACGTGTGAGTAATCATTTTGACATGGCTACATGATCCAATCCCGTCGAGCCTCTTGGACTATGGAATGGCCTTGCAAAAAGGGATGTGTCATCGTCAATGATGCGCGAGAAACATATGAAAGGTTATTTTGATCGTTGTTTTCCTCGACGACTACGTTATGAGGCATCTTCGTCAAGATTTTGAAGTGAGGGAACTATAGATAAGGAAAAAGGCATAGCGATGAAAAGACAAAGAATAAGGTCATGTGAATCAAAAGGGGTGGGGATAAATCCCGAGTAATGGTGTACAAACGGTCCAGGATGATGAACTTGGAGGCTAGTGAAGAGTTTACTTGTTTTGGTTCAGGTGGCCATATGTAAGACATTGATTCTATAGGTGAATAAATAACAAGGTGAGTAAAGAATAGTGCCTTGTAAAAAATTTGGTAGTATGGGCCTCCACTGAAACTGATAGTTTTTGTGGGGTTGATGTGTTCTCACAACACTCTCCTTTGGAGCTCATCCACAATGATTTGATTGGACACTTTCCTCATCTTTCCATCAACAAATCAAGGTGCATGCTTAAATTTATTGATGATTTATCACAATACACTTGGGTGTATTTTCTCAGGAAAAAGTCAGAATTTTTTGAGCATCTCAAAGACTTTAAAGAACATGCAAAGACTCAGTCCACGAGAAAGATCAAAATCCTCTACATAGAAAATGGGGGAGAATATGTGAACCAATATGTTCAACATCTATGTTCATAGGGAGGTATACAACTACAACACACAATACCTTACACTCCACAACAGAACAAAGTAGCCAAGCAACAGAATAGATCCCTCAAGGAGATGGCCACTTGCATGTTGCATGCAAGATCTCTATCACCCAAGATTTGGGATGAGGCACTCAACTGTGCTAACCACATTTAGAAAATATCTCCTCATAGATATGTTAAGGACTAGACTCCCTTTGATTCATGGAGCGATAGCAAACTAGAAGTCACCCACTTCAGAATATTTTGATCATGAGCATGGGCATGTGTACCCTCTGAAAAGAGGAAAGCATTAGATATATAGAGTACTTCATGCATATTCATGGGACATCTAGATGGTGTGAAGGGTTGCATGTTACTTGATCCCTCTACTGACAAACTCATCATTGAGTGCAGTGTTCAGTTTGAGGAAACTCCCTTGCATGCACCATTGGAGCCACATGCAAATACTTCTTTACCACTTCCTGCACCAGACACCAGTGATGATGAGTCCACTCACTCATATCATGGTTCAGATCTAAGTTCCAAACATGATTCAGAATATTATGAGCATTTAGATGACAACATGCAGATGTCAAGACACCACAGATGACCAAGTGGGATCAGAACACCCTACAAGCAGTAAGAGATCTTGTGGGAGATCCAACAGATCAAAGGAGGATAAGGTATCATTTTGAGAATCCTCCTCATGCACTCACAACTACCAAACCAGTGATGCTCATCCATTTTTATATGTTTATAGCTTTAGACCTATGGGCCTATGCAGAGTCTATAGGGAATCCCTTCTGGGAAGCTACTATGCAGGAAGAGTACAACTCTCTCCTCGAGAACCAGACTTATGATCTAGTTCCACTTCCTTCAGATAGGAATCTTGTCATATGTAGATGGGTCTACAGGACCAAGAAGGAAGTATATGGATAGGTGATAAGGTACAAGGGAATACCATTCACCAAATATTTTCAGTAGATCCACATGATAGACTATGATGATACCTTTTCTCCCGTAGAAAATATGGACTCCATCTGATTGTCTCTTGCCATTGCAACAAACAGGGAGTGGGAATTTTACCAAATGAACGTGAGTAATTCCTTTCTTCACGGGGATCTCTTAGAGTAGATATACATGGAGCATCCCCGAGGGTTCATACAAAACTCATCCTTAGTATTCCAACTGAAAAAGTCACTCTATGGCATCAAGCAGGTTCTTAGAGCATGGTATGAGACTATGGATGCCTACTTGTTTTCTCATCATTTTGTTCGATGCAAATCAGATCCAAACTTCTACATGATGAAAACCTTAGAATCCTTGCTTCTTTTGGTTCTCTATGTTGATGACCTCCTGATGACAAGAATTTTGACCTCAACAATTGTTGCGGTCAAAGACATTCTACATGATCAGTTAGGATACTTTATACATTAAGCTATCTCAGAATAAGTATGTCAGGGATCTTTTGGTTAGATTCCACATGACCAACTACAAGTCGGAAGCCACACCCTTTTTGGGGGGGATACATCTTGAGGATGGTGGGGATACACCGGTGGTGGAAAACACCCTGTATCAACAACTTGTGGGGAGAATTCTATATTTCACCCACACTTGGACAGATATCTCATATGCAATAGAGGAAGTTTCTAGGTATATGAAAGAGTTGCATGATCTACACTGGAAGGCTTCCAAGTGAATACTAATATATGTTTAGGGCACCACAGGTTATGGGATCCTCAATGTAGCAGGTTATGAATTGGATCTCATGGGATTCACCAATTCTTATTTGGATGGAAATAACACATATCACAATCCCACGTCTTATTTTGGGTTATGTTCCAATTTGTTCTTCAAGCAAAGATCATTCATCTATTTCTCTATCGTCAACAAATGTTGAGTACAAAGGAGCGATCAACATCACTATTCAATCACTTTGGCTTTAGAACTTCCTCATTGATCTTAGCATCCAGTTCCATCATTCGATTGTAATTTGGTGTGACAATTAGAGTACTCTAAAGTTTTGCAGACCCCAATGCAACAACATCGTACCAAACACATTGGTATCCATATGAATTACATTAGAGAGATGGTACATGATACGATCATCAATTTTCAGTACTATCCATCCACCAAACAGACTACAAACATCTTCACCAAGAAATTTTTTAAGAAGAATTTCCACTTCTCACATGATCTTCATGGAGTGAAGGACACAATTGATTATCAACTATCTTTTCTTCTTAATTTTTGATGCATTGTACTTTGAGGAAGGGGGTTTCCCATGATTTTTTCCTCTTTCCTATATTTTTTTAGTGTTTCATTCTTAGATGCATTATAAAATGGGTACCTAACATGGAATTGGTTTTCGGGACCCATTCATCATGTATACCCTAGTAGTGTTAAGGGGGGTATACACTCACCTAGGTAACTCTTTTCCTAAGGTGTATAGTCCAATGTTGAGGGTGCTTTCATAGATGAGAATATTCCCCTACAAATTAGGGAACCTCCTACAAAATAAGGTACCTTCCCTCTTCGCTTCATAGTTAGTTACACCTCACTTAGACTAGCGGAGGGCACTCATGCATGGAAACCTTGGTTTTTTCACCAGTAGTTGCATGTTCACCTCGGTTTCCTCACCAGGAGTGCACATATCTCATGCATTTTTCCAAGAGGGTGCATATCTTATAATTTCATGTGTTTCTCTCACTCCCACACATGTGACTTAGTTAACCAATGATTGCATGGACCAATTAACTAGGACAAGGTGGCAGATTTCACCTAGACATGTAGAGTATATAATATGTATTTTACCATTTACTCATTCAGTTAATATAATTCATTATTTTTCTCTTCTCTCTTCTCTCTCTCACAAGTTTGTATGAATTTTCTACTAGCTAGGTTCACTGTGAAAAATTCACAGTATTACATGAGATGGTGAAGCTAGTAAAGAAAAGGGAATATTTACATGTCAAGGAAAAAGTATTGATTTGAATAGATACATGGAAATAATATTTTGGTATATCAAGTGGAATATTTCCTTCTTATCATGAGTTGATGCATGCAGGAGTAATATTTCCTCTCATAGCCTTCAGTAAGGCTCTCTACCCTAAATATTCGCACTACCTTGAATCCCTGCAAGCTAGTGGTAAAATGAAGTCCATCACATTTAACACTTTGGTGGAGAAAGATGTAGAAAGTGAGAAAGCCTTTGGAAAGAAATCATCATATCCCATTGGAGAGACTGGGCCTTGCATATAAAGGGAAGAATCAATCACATGATTCTTCTAGAGGAGAAGGTAATAAAAGAGGATGTTGAAGAAATGATTTTAGAAGGATGGGGTAGGTGTTATCATGGGATTTTTACTTATTCCAAATCCCCAACACAAGTCATAAATCCACGTAAATACATGATAAACTACCATTGTCACCTTAGTAGGAAATCCTCACGTTTTAGTGATGGATGAGGTCCACCATAGGGGAGGCGTCCCGGGTAACCTCAAGGAATTGGATAGCAAGGATTTAGCCAAGTTTAGAGGACCCTCTCATTGGTTACGTAAGTCAAAGGTCTAGGTCTATGAAATTGAGGCAAAGGGAAGTGTTTCAGGTACCATCCTGGAACAAGAACAATTATAGCATGTATATAGCAATTTCTAGGTACCAATATGATAGTAATACCCCAAGAGACAATAGACAATGTAAATATTTAATGGCTGATGTAAAATTGCAGCAAGATAAAAGTTTATAAAAGCCAATAAATTTGTGCAACAACCATAAGAAAAATATATCAAAATTGCATGAAATTACAGTGTAAATTTAGCTTTTATCCAATAGATCAATTTCCAACTATTCCAAGCAATTTCTGAGTTAGTTAGGCTAGTGTATGCAGAAAAATGAAGCAAATTGTATGGTTGTAGCAGTGTTTTGCAACAACAGAAACTAAATTAGTATATTATGCTAATATAGGGTTAGTAAAAGTTAGTAAAAGGATTAGACAATAAAGTTTGAGAGTTTTTTTTATCAAATTCCTTCACAAGAACAATGAAACTACTACCTTTTGGGCTATGGAGTCATTTACAAATACACTGTAAATTCAATTGGAGGCTAATGATAATAATGTCCAAGGTATAGGGCTTGAGATCTAAAGTGGTAGCACCTTAGGGCCTTAGATCTCAAGAATAAGTTGCTAGAGTGCAATCTCTTTTGGGCTCTATAAATTCTTTCTTCCCTTCAATGATTCTTCATTTTTTTCACAACAAACTTCTAGAACCAAACTCCTAAAGTGATTTCACTTTAGGGATTTAGGATTTTTCCCTAGAGATGACTCCCTTGACAATTAATGGATGGGATAATATAGAGAGAGGAGGAAATACCTTATGCTCCTCTCCTAGGGTTTACACAAGACATATAGCTTCAATACAAACAAGTGAAAAACACCAATAAACATTCAACACATGAACAAAATTGCATATTTTACTTACTTCATAAAGATTAAACCATGAAAAAACTCTAGTTGAAGAAATTTACACCAAGAATAAACCAAGAGACATCCAAAACTTGCTCCTCTAAGTCTAGCACATGAGTAAGAGAGACCATTTACCCCAAAGAGGGAGAAAATTTCAGACCTCCTCTTGTATGAGAGGAATATGAGTTATGTCCAAATGAAAGGCAAGGTCTCTTTATTTATAAGAGACCTTGCAACTTAATTTTAAAATTTCAATCTAAAAATAATAGGGATGACCTCAAAATTTCCCTCATAAAGTCTTAAAAATTAAGTTTTGCATGAGATAAACACTAGAAAGGATGAAATCATCCCCTTTTAGGGTGATTTTGAGCTCCAAAGCATGATTTCATGGTTGTTATTGCAAAGTGTTGGGCCTCCAAAGTCCATAGACCATGCCACATGTGCCAAAGTATCATGTCATATCTTTCTTCCATCAAGGTGTCACCATTAAATCCTACCCCTCTCCAAGGTGATGTCATGAGCTAGGTGGGTGACATCCAAGCCTCCAAAGGCCAACGTCCATGTGGAAAGAGGTGGGAGAACGTCTCATATCCATGCCAGAGTGCCTCCAAAGGAAACAACCTCCTTCTTCAAGGTGCAAATGGTCATCAAAGGGTTTCCCCAAACGTGGGGTCTAACATCCATCCTTGGGCTCCAAAGCCCTCATGAAGGTCCAAATGAATTAATCTCCTCATGAACACCTATCCACCAAGAGAGGTCCTCCAACGAAAAATAGATGCTCCATACAAGGGTCCATAATTCACAAGAATCATGCCAAGTACACCACATATAATAATGGAACCACCCAAACATGTGCATCAAACCCCCCTTTTCAAACTAAAGAAATGCTCAAAGACCTTATACAATTTGTCAAAATTAGGTATGAGAAGGGTGTCAAGGCATCCTATTGGGTCAGTCGATCCCCAACTCAAAGGTTTTTCCCAAGGACTCTTGATACATTCTTGTATAAATGATGGAAAGGAAAGTATAAACAATTTTATACCCTTTGGTTTGCAACAACTCTTGATCCATTCTTGTATAAATGATGGAAAGGAAAGTATAAACAGTTTTACTAGTACATCCTCATTTCCAACTCCTATTTCCTGTATATATTTCAAGAAGTATACAATGTGATTAATAGGTAGGCCTCTGAATCTTGGAGAGTTCTTCAACCATTTTATGTCAAAATAATGTGGGTATCCCCAAAAATGTTAAAAATTAATAGAAGGATACATTTTCTACCAAGGTGCCATGATTCCATTTCTTGAAAATATCAAAAATTTGGGAGTAGAATGGCACCTTGGAAAAGTTTCGTGGAGTCGCTAGATGATCCCTTTAGGATCATCAAAGGAAGGTAAGGGAACTACCCTCAGTGGAGTCACCAAGTAAGCTTGCAAGATAAGGGATTTAGAAAAATCTCACCAAAGATATGTCATTGAGGAAAACTGAATCGATTCTCCCTAGCAACGATGCCAAAATGTTAGTGTGTGATTTGTACTTATGACAAAGCCCCAATACAGGTCACAAATCCACGTAACTATAGGATAACCCACCATTGTCACCTTAGTAGGAAATCACCATGTTTAGTAATAGATGAGGTCCACCACAGGGGAGGTGTCCATGGTAACCTCAAGGGATTGGATAGAAAGGATTTAGCCAAGTTTAGAGAATCTTGTCACTAGTTACCTAAGTCAAAGGTCTATGTTTGTGAAATTGAGGCAAAGTGTTTCGGGTACCTTCCTAGAACAAGAACTATTATAGCATGTATATAGCAATTTCCAAGTACCAATATAATAGTAATATTTCGAGAGATAGTAGACAATAAAAATATATAATGTCTGGTATAAAATTGAAGAAAGATACCAATTTATAACAACCAATACATTTTTGAAACAACCACAAGAAAAATATATCAGAATTGCATGAAATTACAGTGTAAACTTAGCATTTGTCCAATAGATCAATTTCCAACTATTCCAAGAAATTTCTGAGTTAGTTAGGCTAGTGTATGCATAAAAATGAAGCAAATTGCATTGTTGTAGCAGTGTTTTTAAACATCAACAACTAAATTAGTAGATTATGCTAAGCTAGGGTTAGGAAAATTTTGTAAAAGGATTAGACAATAAATTTTGTGAGTTTGTTTGATCAAATTCCTTCACAAGAGCAATGAAACTAGTGCCTTTTGGGCTATGGAATAATTTACAATAACACTATAAATTCAATTGGAGGCTAATGATAATAATGTCCAAGTTATAGGGATTGAGATCTAAGGTGGTATCAACTTAGGGTCTTAGATGTAAGGAAGAAGTTTTTAGAGTGCAAGCTCTTTTGGGCTCTAGCAATTCTTTCTTCCCTTCAAGGATTCTTCAATTTTGTCACTAGAACCAAACTCCTAAAGTGCTAGAACTTTAGGGCTTTAGGATTTTTCCCTAGATAGGATTCCCTTGACAATTAATGGGTGGGATAAGATAGAGAGAGGAGGAACCACCTTATGCTCCTCTCCTAGGGTTTACACAAGAGATATATCTTCAATATGAATAAGTAAAATATACCATTAAACATCCAACATGTGAAAGAAATTTCATATTTTACTTACTTCACCAAGATTAAACCATGCACAAACCCTAGTTGCAGAAATTTCCACCAAGACATACAAAACTTGCTCCTCCAAGTCTAGTGCATGAGTAAGAGAGACCATTTACCCCAAAGAGGGAGAAAATTTCAGACCTCCTCTCTTATGAGAGGAATATGAGCTATGTCCAAATGAAAGGCAAGGTCTCTTTATTTATAAAGACCTTGCAACATAATTTTAAAATGTCAATGTAAAAATAGGAGGGTCAACCTCAAAACTGGCCTCATAAAGTCTTAAAAATTAAATTTTGCACAAGATAAACACTAGAAAGGATGACGCCATCCCCTTTTAGGGTGACATTGAGCTCCAAAGCATGATGCCATGGTTCTTCTTGCATAGAGGTGGGCCTCCAAAGGCCATATACCATACCACATGTCCCAAAGTATCATACCATAACTTTCTTCCATCAAGGTGTCACCATCAAACCATATCCCTCTCCAAGGTGACATCATGAGCTAGGTGGGTGACGTCCAAGCCTCCAAAGGCCAGCGTCTAGGTGGAAAGAGGTGGGAGATCGTCTTCTAGACATGACATAGTGCCTCTAAGGGGAATGACCTCCTTCTTCAAGGTGCAAATGGTCATCACAAGGTTTCCCTAGACATGGTGTCTATCATCTATCCTTGGGATCCAAAGCCCTCATGAATGTTTGAATGAAGTCATCTCCTCATGAACACCTGTCCACAGGGTGAGGTCCTACAAAGACAGATATATTTTCCCTCTAAGGGTCCATAAGTCACGAGAATTATGCCAATTAAGCCACATATAATAATGGAACCACCCAAACATGTGAATCAAACCCCATGTTTCAAACTAAACAAATGCTCAAAGACCTTATACAATTTGTCAAATTCAGGTATGGGAGGGGTGTCAAGGAATCCTATTGGGTCAATCAATCCCCAAGTCAAAGGTGTTTCCCAAGGGAAACCCATCTAAGTCATGTGTGAATATGATTTGGACTAGGGTAAGAATTCTAGGCATGGAGTTCATGACATACAAGGGTTTGTATTGTCTCATTTATGGGTGTCTTTGTAGAGGGTGTGCCTCCCTTCAGCCGTGATGCAACATTTTTCCAAGCCCATTCATTTCCATTAATTGATTAAAGTCCAAAAACATTGGGTACTATAAGACATGGAAAGAAAGAGTACCATGACGTCACTTGAAGTTTAGGTATATCGAGTTCCATATGCATGGAAAGAAAAATACATTGCATAAATGCACCTCCTCAACAAGTGGGACATATATTTGATGTGAATTTGCTTTCGCAAGTATTTCAAGCATTTTAGGAGAAACATTTCATTGTTCTCAAGACCTCTTGGGTGAGTATATGGAAGGTTATGATTGGATTTTATCTTTTTTCTAGCTGCATTTCCCTTTGGGCCTTCAACCCCTTCTTCCCATGAAATGAGGTACAATCCCTTCTTGGGCGAGTGCATCCAAAAACCCAAAAGATGAGGAGATGAAATGGAGGAAGTGTGGAAAGTGATAAATATGATCAGGAATGGTACAATGTATCTTCAAGGAACCCCCAATAGCACCCCATTCCCGAAGGTGACCAAATTCGTAGGACATAATGGCACCCACCAAAGTTAAATAAGGAAAAAGGTATAATTTCCAAGCAAATGTTATGTAATCAAGAAAGAATTATTTGAAACATATTCAAATTCTTTAATTATTAAAGTGTCACTTACCAGGAATACATATGTATTAACTCATGAAGAAATACCTATTTTCCTCTAGGATCAGGCTGGTGTGATTGATGCTTCTCTGTTGTTGGTGATGATTGATGGTGTGAGTCAAGATAGAAGGGGCCCTGTGGGGCTATGCTAGTCAATATGGATCTCAAAACTCCATGTATACTACTTGTGGGCCTTGAGACATGATCTCCTTAGTTACCCCTATCCTGGAAGGTAATAGTAGGAACAACCAAGGAGAGAGATCTAATCTTCGCTATGACCGTTGCAAAATGAATTGGTCACATGAAGAAAATACATGAAAAATCCATTGGGAGAATATCAAAGACAAGAAATATAAGAAATATGACAAATATAAAGACTCAGTGAAAGGTAAAGCACTTGAATATTCTCATTATATTGTTTCTCATTACAATATAGGAGTAACTGAATATTTGTTTAACACTTCATTTTCTCTATGGAGAGATGCATGACTGATTGACATGGGTGCAACATGTAACATGACCGTTCAGAGAGACTTCTTTGAATATTTAAATGACAATGTAGATGACATAATTTATTTTGTAGATAAATAAAGTCTCAATCCTTTTGGAATTGACACCATTAGGCTTAAATTTCATGGACTCCTATATTTTCTTCTGCATGATGTGCTCTATCTTGTTGAGCCATGAAGGAACTTGCTATCTCTTGTGCACACTAAAAAACAAAGCCACTCAATACATATCTTTGTTGGAAAATTTGAAATAAGGAAGGCTTCAAACAAGATGGTTGTTATGATAGGAGTAGACGACAAAATATTGTTGAAGTTGAAAGGGACATCTCCTCATGCATAGAATTATGCATACCTCTCTCACCATGATGAAGGTACATTTCCATCCAGTCTCTTCTGGCATGCTATATTTGGATGCATTAATTATGAAAACCTTTGTTTATTGAAAAAAAATGGTATTTCTATTTTTCCCACCATTTCAAGGAATTTGAAGCAATGTGATGATTGTATCCTTGGAAAACACAACAACCAACCATTTCATGATTCTACTTCAAGAGCACGTAGAAAACTAGAATTGATACATTTTGATTTGTGTGGCCCCATGACTATTCTATATGATAATGTAAATAGATATATCATGACTTTTATTCATGACTACACTAGGATGTGTTGGGTGTACTTGTTGAAAGATAAATCACAAGATTTTGAAACTTTTAAAAATTTTCATGTATGGATCGAAAATGAAGCTCAGTGTCATACTGGCTCTCTTTGTACTGATAACGAAAGAGAATATACATATAATGAATTTTAAAACTATATTTACCAAATTGGGATCAATAATAAAACCACAGTTCCATACAATGCTCAACATAATGGTGTAGCTAAAAGAATGAACACGACTCTCTCAAATATGGCTTGTTCATGACGTTTTTCAAAAATGTGAAATCGATGTTTTGGGATGATGTCGTTTATTTGAAAAATAGGTGTTCATATAATTCTCTTGGAAATAAGACTCCTTATGAAATGTGGTATGGATGCATTCCTTTGATGAGGCCTCTCAGGGTCTTTGTTTCCACCTACCAGGATTTAATTCTTAAGGAGAAAATAAAAAATTCTTATGCAAGGAGTCTGAAGTGTATCTTCTTGGGGTACTCAAATACCACCAAGGAATATCATGTTTATGATGAGGTAAAAAATAAATTAATTCTTTCTAGAGATGCATTTTTCCTTGAATCCTCCAAGAATGACAAAACTATTGAGAAGTAGCTTGATCATCTAGATATATTCACTCATGTAA
>ML818336.1:87382-103202 GCA_009831015.1 Picea engelmannii | reverse complement strand
GGACAAGACACCATGTTGGTACCAAAATTTGAGGGATTTATTGTGTACAATGATGGATTAATGAGGTATAATAAATGGATTTACGTATTGGCTAACGATGAGTTGAGAAGTTTGATCTTAAACAAGTCTCATAGAGCAGTGTACAATTCTCATCCAGGAGTCATGGAAATGAGGGCAAACCTTAAACCCTTATTCTTCTCGAAAGGAATGAAGGCGAACATAGTCAACTACATGGCGAGATGTATAGAATTTCATCAAGTAAAGGTTGAACATAAATGTTTGGTAGGATTACTACAGCCACATGCTATTCCAAAATTGAAATGGGAGGTCATTTCGATTGACTTCATTCTGGGATTTCTGCTAATGACAAGGAGGCACGACTCAATTTCTGTGGTAGTTGACACTTTGATGAAGAGTGCACATTTTATTCTTGTGAGTACAATGTATCAGGGGCCAGACATATCTAGAGTTTCTATTAGCGAGATTGTGAGATTTCATGGCATGCCTAAAAGGATCAATGTTTACAAAATGATTTTGGACTAGTTCCCAAGAGGCCTTGGGAACCCAACTTAACTTTTGTACAACATATCACCTGAAGATAGATGAGAAGATAGAAAGAATGAACCAAATATTGGAAGATGTGTTGCATATGTATGTGATGGACCAACAAAAGAGTTGGGAAGAGTTATTGCCACTAGTGGAGTTTGCATACAACAATAGCTTTAAAAGCACCATTAATATGGTGCCATTCGAGTTTCTTTATGGGTGACCGTGTCAAATGCCTTTGAGCTGGGATCGAATTGAGGATAGGGTCCTGGTAGGACCATAATCGATCCAAGAAATGGAAGAACAAATGAAAACGATAAGAAAAAGGATTAAAGAATCACAATATCGACAAAAGAGTTATGCCTATGCACATTGCGTTGACTATAGTTATGAAGTTGGTAATCGAGTCTTCCTACGGCTGAAACCGCACAAGAGTTCGATCAAGTTTGGAAGGGGTGATAAACTCTCTCCTAGGTTTGTGGGACCTTTCGAAGTGGTGGAAAAGAAATGGATTGTGGCCTATCGAATAGCCTTGCCTGATTCTTTGAGGTGTATGCACGATGTTTTTCATGTATTTGTTTTGAGACATTATGTCATTGATCCTACACATGTGATTGACATGAGTTCCTTGTAGGTGTCAGACAAGGATTCACTCATGGTGGAGCCAATATGCATTCTAGACCATCGTATTCGACAGCTATGGAGTTGAACAATCGATCAGGTCAAGGTCTAGTGGGACAATTAAAGTCCACACTCGACTACTTGGGAGGACACATATGATATGCGCCAACCATTTCATTTTTTTTTATAGTTAGACATTTAGATCTTGTCATATGATTTATTTAAGGCATATATATACTGTGAAACTTCGAGACGAAGTTTAAAACAATACAGGGTGTATGTAACATCCCACTCTTGCGTACACATGATTTAACTTATTCTTTGAGAACACTTGCATGCAAATGATCCCGTTTTAGTATAAGGTTGTCTATTCGCTTATGGATTCTTATGATGATTTTGATGATTATGAAGTTATGATATTTGATATCTATGTATTGACAGATTCTATTGACAAGTTTCCCCTAAGTGTGAAAGACACTTGATAGGTTTAGGATGTCGATGACATCAATTGACCTCCTTGGACTCCAGAATGAATCAGGCAGTGGATTGTATTGGTTTGGTTATTTTTATTCATGCATATGTGACATATGATCAGGTATATTATGATGTTGTTATGGATCATTGATAGTGTTTCATTGATGGATGTAGGTTGACAATTGCTTACTAATTAGACTCAGATAAGGAGTAAAGGGGCCATGCACAACAACTCGATATTGAGGTGGAGGTGCGACAATATCCTTGTCAAATTCTACTAGCACTCATTCTGTGGCTCGAATTTTAGGTTAACGATTACCTAATTCGATAGATCCATGATGCAGTGACAACAGTCTGAGATAGTCTCTCACGGAGATTCTAAGGGGCACATAATAAGGCATGGTCATTTTTCCTTAGAGGCCCTTAGTCTCTCACAAGTTTTCCTGAATGGAGTATTGACTCCAAGGGTTGGACAACTACCAAAACCAGTCAAAGGTGAGTGACACCCTTGGATCATGTAGTGCATCTTGAAGGGCACATCGTGTAAATTAAAATTTGAATCAAAGGTGAGTGACACCCTTGGAGCATGGAGTGTGTCTTGAAGGGAACGTTGTGGTATAAAAAATATGAGTCAATGAGTCTAGGTGGGATAGAAAAATTGAGAAAATGTTAAACCTTAAAACCTTGAGCACCTACCGAATTAATTAATTGATTAATTAATTAACTAAAGAATAAATTTATTAATCATAATCCATAAGGGTCTAGGCGTTTGAAAATAATGATTTAACTAAGTCTAAGATAAGTGAGTGAGAAGACTAAAAACTAAAAAAATTGAATTAAATGATGAGGGGATGAAATAAATCAAATTAAGAATAAAGGAAAATAAAAAAAATCCCAAGGAATGATTATTACACATGTGCAAGTAAATACTAAATTAGAATTTTAGTTCAGAAAGGAATAAAGCATAAATGTGTAAGCATACAAAGGTATCTAGTCTAGTCTAACTAAAGAGCCTTCATAAATTAAAAAGAACTAAGTTTTAGAAAGGCGTCAATCATTAAAAGGTAAATAGAGGGAATAAAGGAAAAACTAGGAGTAATTTTAGGAGCGCTTTTAGGATGGGTCAGGGAAATTTACATTTAATTAAATTAAATGGTGGATTTATTAGTGCAAGTGAGGGAACAAGTGACAAGTATATGGGGGGGATAATTCCTAATTAAATTAAAAAAAAATGAATTAAATGTGCAATGGAATGTTGTCACTAAGAAAAAAATGGTATGAGTAAGGTTATGCTGAAACAATTATGACTCATTTTATTTGTGAGAGTTGGGATACCCATTGAGAGAGAGAGAGAGAGAGAGAGAGAGAGAGAGAGAGAGAGAGTGGTAGATAAACCTTGCAAGGCAAGCTGGGTGCTAGAGTATTTTTGTTGGGGTTGTGCATGGCTTGGGGGGATAAAGGGGAAGAAGAGTACCCCTAACATTGGTTGGGAGGTATCGGTGAAGTATCAATGGTTAGTAGGCGGGGATTTTGACGGATCACAAATGAGGGAGATCATCTTCGATTACGGTATTTATGTTGTGATTGTAAAATTTTGTTAAGATTTTAATGTGTAATGTACTCTTTTATATTATGTATGGATCCTTAATCCTTTTTTGGTGTTCATCATTAACGCGAGCGATAATCTCCAATGCTTAATATATTGATTCTTGAGGAATTTTCCCAACATTTTCATGCTCATTTTCCCAGCAATACGAGTACCCTAACGTTTATTTCCCCTCTATTGTCTCTGGGATTTTTGCATTTAAAAGTAAACTTTGTGATAGGGAAAACCCCTCCTTGTTTACCTTGCAAACTATTTATTTTAACCTCTATGTGTTTAAGGCATTCTCCCAGCTTGGGAAGCTCCATGCAGATTTCCTTTTACCTCTACAATTTCGTTTTTCCTCGCCAACGATTTTTTCTTGGTTTAGCTCTGCATTTTCCTCCCCTGTTGGTCTATGCACTTCTCGTCTAGCTCTTAACAAAATATCCCAGTGTTTTTAAGTCTCTGCGATGGCATACCTTTTCTGCATTTTTTTTTTTAGTAATAACCCTTGCGCCTTCCTTTTTTTCTCTGTGATGGCATGCTCTTGCTGCGAGGTTTTATGGGTACTTTATACTCAACAATTTACCACCAATTACTCAGTTATTTTACCACTCATCACTCAGAGTTTTTTCTTTTTACTCAACACTCTTACCTTATATTACTCAGCAAATTTATCATTTTGTTATCTTTGTTTTGCTTCCCAATCACCTAGCGAATTGTCCATGCGATCTTACATCCTTGGCTCTGTGATTCTCCTTCTTACTTTGCAAATTTGCTCATGATTTTTCCTAGGAACCCTTCACTCTCTTGCATTCCATCGATTGGGATAACCCCCAATGATTTAACAATTTCACTCAACAAATTTTTACATCAATGCTCCGTTAATTTATACCTCCATGCTCAACAATTTTTATGCATTATCCTCCGCGTATTTATCCAGGCGAATTGCTTAGAAACTTGCATTTTTGTTCTCGACGATTTGCTTAGCCTTTCCATCCACTACCTCTTCAATTTCTGGAATGATTATGCCATCAATGTTCTCCACTTACCTCTACGGTTTTTCTCACTTTTTTTTTGCCCAAAATTTCCCCCTTTTTCTCTGTGTTTGATGGGGAATTTAACCACTCTAAGTTTCGATTCCTTTCCCAATGAATTTCCTCCTTACTCTCTATGTATATGGTGGGAGAGTGAAGAAAGAGCGTATTAATCCTTATTACTCAACGATCGCCCATTATTCTCTCTATTTTCCTTTAATTTGCACAATGATTTGTCTCGATCTTACCAAGCCATGTCTTCCTTTCTCTGTCATTTCCACACTATCTCTATGAAGTTCACGTTAGATATGCATTTTAAAATATCTTAGGCATGTTAAATGATTTATCAATGTTGAAGTTATGGGTGCTATATAATACTGTGTGTACTAGTTAATATCTCAATGTATTTAATGTCTTAATGTATTGAAATATCTTTGAAGATGAGTTGTACCAAAATAGTTTGTAATTCATTGTATATAGGAATGATAGTTCTTAATATTGATGTTATACAAGATTCTAGGGTTATGTTTAACTGTATATGTTGAAAAAGAAGTTTATATATATATATATATATATATATATATATATATATATATATATATATATCATTAGTGTATTATGTTACTTAGGGAATCATTGTACTCCCTCATCTTTATGTGAATTGGTCATCATTTTTATCAAGATAGGTGTACTTGTATACAATGATTCAGTTTCTATAAAATGTTTTGTCACTTGGCCTTCCCTTTATATTGTTCTATTTTATTTAAATTTAGGGTTTCATCTTTGCAGATTACTATGTCATGATTGAAACTTTGTAACTTAGATCCCTTCAAAGTTGAATTTAGTAACAAATTTTTTTTGTATTAAAATACGATATTAATACAAGTGGCCATGGGTCAACGATAAATATGGTGCCTCCCAAGGGCCTTTAAGGATTTTCCCCTTTAGGGTTGTTTCATGAATGTCTTCGGAAGTTTGAGATTTAGGAATGTTGTGAATGGACTGCTTGCGTGAAGTGAAAATATGATGTAATGAATGATTGTTTAGATATTAGACTTCTTACGCGAATGAAATTTAATGTGACAGATGATTGCATTTATGTTATTGTAATCTTGCGCCTTGAATACAACTGATAATTTCTCTTGCACCTTAGATTTAATGTGGTGAATGATGGGTTATGTGATTAGTTATAATATTTGTGCACCATGAATTAAATGTTGATGTATGATTGATAAAGATGATGATTACCCTTGCGCCATGGTTAATTGATGATTAGGATTGATTGATTGATCTAGTTGATGTTGGACTTGATTATTAGTGGGATGTAGACACCTCCTTGTTCCTCAGAATAGTCACCAGCCCTGAGACCTTAAATGGTCAAATTCAATTGGATCGTGGGCTTGAGTGTTTCTTATGTGTCCTAGAGATCCTAGCCTTGTAGGGTAGGATTGGGTGGGTAGTCATTTTAATATTCATTCTCTGGTTGATCATTGTTTATAAATTGTTTCAAGATGATTGTGATGTGATAAGTGGTGATGCTATTTATGTTTATGTGTCACTATCCTTTTTGTTGATGCAGTGAATTCATAGTTATTGATTTGAATGATGAGTAGATGGTAATGCCTTTACTTATGATGTCGTTGATTTTTCATTGCTATAATTATATTTTTGACGTCAATTTCTCTATGCTAAAAAAATAAATAAAAAATAAAAATATCTTTTATGCTTTGTTTTCCTAGTTGTAACAGAGGGGTTGTTACAATCCCAACCGTTGGATCTCAAAGCAAGAAAATGAGAACTATCGATCATAGCTCTCGACTCATAATTCTTGGCCAAATTAGAGTGAATCTTAGCTATAGATATGATCATTGAACATGATATGTAGATCTCACATTTTAGAGATTTGATACTTCAGGAAAAATTGGCCCTTGTGTCAAAAGGAGGAGAAATCTCTGAAGCTACGAAGTCCCGTAGTGAATATACACCATAGATCACTAACAGAGTGTGAACCCTGGATTCCCAAGTGGTTCGGTGATTCGACACTCTGAGAGAATTTGGTTGTGGTTGCAGAGAGTGGAGAATTCCATGAAATATCGAATTCTTATTAATCTTATCCATTGATAAAAGGAGACTCTCGTCCATATATCTCCTCCCTTCTCCAATTTGGCGTTCGATAGTTTAGGACTATTGTGGTCGTATGGAGTGAGAAGCCCCAAATCCTAAATCTTGGATTTAATCACAGTCGTTGGTTGTGGGATGAGTGTGAGTCATCGATCTTAGTTCGGCGTTCGACGGTTCAGGAGTGTGGTGGTCGTTTGGAGCGAGAATCCCTGAAGCCCAAAGCCCAGAGTTAATAATAGTCGTTGGTTGTGGGATGAGTGTGAGGCATCGATCTCATCTTGGTGTTCGGCAGTTCAAGAGTGTGGTGGTCATCTTGGACGAGAAGCCCCCAAGCCCGAAGCCCAAAGTTAATCACAGTTATTATCTATATGAGGAGTGTGAGCCGTGGATTTCAGTTCGTCGTTCGGTAGTCTGGGAGAATTGCGAGTTTGATTCATAGAAAATCTCAAAGCCCAAAGTCTAAGAGTCCCATATTTTATGTTAGCCATATATCAAGGAGGAAAGTGTGTACCATTGATCCTTAAACTCTTCAGGAGTTTTCCAGTTTGGCGGTCTAGGTGATTTGTTGGTTGGAGTCGTGGAAACTCCTAAAGCCCAGAGTTCCAAAGTTCCAGAGCTAGGGAGAATACCTACACCCGTTGGTCAAAGAAAATTATGACCAAATTTGGCCAGTAACCACGCTGGTAGATTGGAGTGTTGAAAAGGTGAATATTCATAAAGCACTAAAGTTCTGGAGCTAGGGATAAAACCTACACCTGTTGGTCAAAGTCACTTTATGACCAAACTCGGTCGGTAACCACTCCTCGACATTGGAGTGTTGAAAAGGTGAATGTCCATAGAGTGTTGAAGTCTCATAGCTCTGAATAACACCTTCTAGTTGAGTTCTTAGTTATAGCCTTCGGTCACGTGAGATTTCCACCAAAGAAAAGGGGCTAGTTCCTATGATTTTGAATCTAGGTGAAAGGGGCTTAGAGTAAAGAAATAAATAAATAAAGAGTGCCTATGTTCATTATGAGAGGATCCAACACGAGTCCAAGAGATAATTAGGCTCTAAAAGAAGATCTCTTGTACAAGAATTTCCCTCAAAGAAAGGACAAAGTGAAGACCATGCACAACATCCAAGAGGTTATAAAAGTAGAAGACATGAGAAGAATTAATGGACAATTTTCAAATAACCATAACTTTCTTCTCAAGATTCAGAATTGAGCATGGAAGTAGGCGTTGGAAAGGTCTTGGATAGTAGAATATATCTATCCACCTATAAAATTGATCTAGGTATCCATTTTTTTTAGGAAATTAGAAGAAAGAATTATGATGCATTATTGAACCAGAATTGTACATAATTTCATCAATTTGTTAAATTAATTAGCCTAACAAGTTTTGTTGGTTGCACATTTTGTAGAGTTAACAACAATTAGATCAGAACAATATCAACAAAAATTTCATAATCATGGAAGATACACAGGGGGATTACAGCCAGGAAGATGATATCATAGGGATGTATGTGAATACAGGTAATGAAGGTACAAACTCAACTCGACATGGAGAAGGAAAGGAAGAAAACATGAACCTGGTAGAGAACATTAAAAGTTTTCAAAAGGATGTACAAAGTTACAAATTTGATTATGAGAGGCTTATGAAATCCAAGGAGTAGAAGGAGGGCTTCAACATAAAGTTAATGCAGAGCTTGGACAGAATAGAAAAGAAGATGGATAAGGAGAACAACTCAAGCAAATCATGAAGTCACAGGTCTAAGGATGAGAGGAGAAGAACAAGAAGTGTTGGAAGATATCACCATCACTCCCCAGGGAATTCCACAAGGAGAGAACATAGTTGTTCAAGTCCATCCCCTGTCAGGAATCATAAGAGGAGGTATGGATTGGATGAGTTACAAGGAGAAATGAAAAAAATCAAGCCTCCTACATTTGATGGTGAGAAAAAGAAGGATGAAGATGCAGAGACATGGATTCTAGGCATGAGGAAGTATTTTCAATTGCATAATTCTCTTCACATGCAGAAGTAACAATTTCTATCTATCATCTCAAGGGAGATGCATCCATGTGGTGGAACCAATTTGTTCAGGTTCAACACATTGAACAGGAAAATGTTACTTGGAGGGAATTCAAGAGGTATTTTCAAAAGAAATACTTGACTAAGAGAAACTATGACAAGAAAATGAAAGAGTTATTTGAGTTGAAGCTTGGGAGTATGAGCATAGAAGAATATGAAAGAGAGTTTTTAGAACTGCTAAAGTATGTTTCTTTCATCAAGGAAGATTCAGTTAATATTCAAAGGTATTTGAGTGGTTTTCCATCATTTATCAGTGACAAGATACAATATGATGATCCCAAAACTTTGGAGGAGACCATAAGGTGAGATAAATGCCTTTATGATCAACATAAAGAAAGGAAAATTTTCCAAAAAGCTTGGGATGACAAGAAGAAAAACAAGATGGAACAAAGGAAAAGGGGGACTAAGCCCCATTATTTAGAAATAATACTTAAGGACAAACACTTCCTAGAGAAACAAGAATGACAGAGACAGTGGGACAAAGACCACATAAGCCACCTATGAAATTTTGGGGTTGTGGGAGATATAATATGTATAGAGATTGTCCTCACAGAGGTGAAAAAGTGAGGATTGTTCACAATGTACAACAAGCTGATACAGTTGAGTTTCAGTCACATATGATTGAAGTGGAAGGTTAGATCAACAACCAAACCATTGCTATTTTAATTTATTCAGGATATAATCATAGTTATATAGATCCTAAGATGGTAGAAAGATTGAATTTTCCAAGAAGAAAGCTTGGAAAATATTGGTTGGTGCATCTCGGTACGGGAGGTAAAAGAAAAATCAGTGAGATGGTTAAGGCATGTCCAATGGACATGAAGGGACTGAACACCAAGGCAGATTTGAACATCATACCTTTAGGTTCCTATGACTATCTAATTGGTATGGATTGATTGGAGCAACACCATGTTATCCTATATTGTTATAATAAGGCATTTAATTTCTTGGATGAGGAACAGAAGCTAAGGACAGTGCAGGGAATTTGTAGGGAAGTAACCGTCAGATAAATTTCAACAATGCAGCTGAAGACAAGTTACAGAAAAAGGTGTCAAATCTTTCCAGCACATATGGAAGAGACACCTAAATATAAGGTGTCAAATATTCAAGATTATGCAGTCCTAAAAGAGTTTGAATATGTATTTAAAGAAATACTAGGATTACCCCCTAAAAGAGACATTCATTTCTCCATCAATCTAATGCCTAGAGCAACCCCAATATCCAAGGCCCCTTAAAGGATGAGTACACCAGAATTGAAGGAATTGCAAATGCAACTTGAAGAGCTTCTGAAGAAGGGGTATATATGCCCAAGTTTGTCACCTTGAGGTTCCATAGTATTATTTGTGATGAAAAATGATGGAAAATTGAGGCTTTTCATTGACTTCAAGTAGACTTCTTTGATCGGTTGAAAGATGCAAAAATATTCTCCAAGATTGATCTCAGGTCAGGTTATCATTAGGTAAGATATAAAGAATAAGACATTAGAAATATTTATTTTAGAACAAGGTATGGGAATTATGAGTTCACAGTGGTTCCATTTGGATTATCAAATGCACCACTTGTCTTCATGTGTTTAAGGAATGGTACTTTCTGAGAATACTTAGATAAGTTTGTCATTGTATTTTTAGATGACATTATTACATATTCTAAGTTGGAGTAAGAGAATGAACAACACTTGATGATGGTATTATAGGTATTAAGGGGGCATCAATTGTATGCCAAATTGAGCAAGTGCTCATTTTATTAAAAGCAAATTCATTATTTTGGACATGTCATTTCAGAAAAAGGGATAGCAGTGGATCCTAAAAATATTGAGGACATTAGAGGATATTCAAAACCAAAGAATGTGATAGAGGCAAGATCATTCATGGGCCTTGCATGCTACTATAGGACATTTATTGAAGGATTCTCAAAGATTGCACACCCAATCACTTCCTTGCTAAAGAAGGGAGTGAAATTTTAGTGGACATCGGATTGTGAAAAGAGTTTCCAACACTTGAAGAATTTATTAACAAGTGCCCCAATACTAAGGATTGTTGATCCAAATGAGAACTTCATTGTATGCACTAATGCATGTAAAAAAGGGCTTGGTGGAGTCCTCAATCAAAATGGGTATGTTGTATGCTATGAATCAAGGAAGTTGAAGGAGCATGAAAGGCACTATGTTACTCATGATTTGTAGTTGGAAGCCATAGTGAATGCCTTCAATATATTGAGGCACTACCTCATGGGGAAAAGGTTCTAGTTGAGGACAGACCATCATGGTCTGAAATATTTATTTGGACAACCAACTCTATACGGCAAGCAAAGCAGGTGGTTAGAATTTCTCAGTGAATATGAATTTGATATAAAGAATATCAAAAAGAAAGAGAACAAGGTGATTGTTTCACTTAGTAGAAGGGTGCAAGAGTTGCATGCTACAACCATTAGCATGTACCAATCATATTTGAAATATAGAATCTTCAAGGCTGCAAAATCAGATTTTCAATACATGGAAATAATAACAAAATTACAACAAGGTATTTTGTAGCAGAAAATTGAAGACTATAAGCTAGAAAATATTGAAATTCTCATTTATAGGGGCATAATTTATGTACCAAATTGCCAGGAATTGGAAAAAATTATATTGAGAGAAATGCATAATGTACCTTATGCTGGTCACCCTAGCTATCAAAAAACTATTGCAATTGTCAAGAGCCAATATTATTGGTCAGGAATGAAGAAAGAAGTTGCAGATTTTATCACCAGATGTTTGGAGTGTCAAAAGGTTAAGGTTGAGCATAGACACCGAGTTGGTTTTCTACAACCATTACCCATTCCTGAGTGGAAATGGGAAGTTTTTACAATGGATTTCATCACCAAACTTCCTAGAACAAACAAGCAGCATGATTCTATCATGGTAGTGGTGGATAATATTACTAAAGATGCTCATTTTATTCCAGTAAAGCTCACTCACAAGGAATCCAACATTGTTGATATTTATATGAGAGAAATTTCTCAACTACATGGTATTCCCAAGACAATTGTGTCTGATAGAAATCCAAAATTTACATAAAAGTTTTTGAAAGGATTATTTAAGGGATTTGGAACAAATTTGAATTTTAGTACGACTTATCATCCAAAATCAAACGGACAAACAAAGAGGGTGAATCAAGTAATTGAGGATATGTTGAGGATGTATGTGATGGATAAACCATCAAAATGGGAAGACTACCTACACTTAGTGGAGTTTTCTTATAACAATTGGTACCAAGCATCTCTAAATATGAGTCGATTTGAGGTACTTTATGACATAAGGTGCAACACACCGATAAGTTGGGACAACCCATCATATAGAGCACTGGTTGGGCCAGGATTACTCAGGGAAATGGAAGAGAAAATGTTGAAAATAAAACAAAATTTAAAGGTTTCTCAAGACAAGTAGAAAAGCTATGCTGATAAGGGAATAACTCACAGGGAGTTTAAAGTGGGTGACCATGTATTCTTGAAATTAAAGTCCAACAGAAGTTCCCTGAAGTTGGGAAATTGTTCAAAGTTGGCATCTCATTATTATGGGTTGTTTGAAATCCTAGAGAGGATTAGGCCTATAAAATACATGGTTGTATTTCCTACATCAATGTCTACTCATAATGTATTCCATGTATCATTGATAAAAAAGTACATACCTGATGCTATACATTTAATTGATTGGAATGTGATTCAGGTGGAACAATAGGGTCCCTTTCAAGTGCATCCGGTGTGCATATTAGACCTGAAGACCAAGCAGTTCCAGAATCGAGCCATACATATGGTTGGGAATTACTTCATTTTCCTATGATTATGCATTCCATACAAGGATAGTAAGAATCGAGCCATACATATGGTTGGGAATTAGTTCATTTTCCTATGATTATGCATTCCATACAAGGATAGTAACAAAAGATACCCTCGAGGATAGTAGCAGAAAGGTACACAGAGTTTTTGTATGTTTAAATTTGGTATACATTTCAAAAAAAATCGTGACATACCCCAGCAGGTGGCTCGAGATGTTACATGTGTATAGAAATACAACAAGAAAATTTTTCTTTCTCCATATATATAATAAGTGAGAATAAAATTTCTGAAATTTTTTATCAATCTACTTTAAAAGAAACAAGGGAAAAAAAGTGTAAAATTTCCTCCTACTATATAAATATACATAATATGTTTTAGTATGTTGAGCCCTCTTAGGTCAATTGTTGATCAATTATTGAAACTTCAACTCTGATACCATATTATCACAAACCCAAAATTTCCATCATAAAAAAAAATTGTCGTTAATACTCATAGTAACCCTATGATCATAGACCTGATGCTATTTCAATGTAATGATCTGAATAACCAACATTGCCAAAGGTTATTTCTACGTTGACATCAAATATCAATATTAATAATGGTGAGGGTCATTAGATTAAAAACTTAGGGTAAATATTTGATCCAAAAGACACAAAATACATTTTATGTTTTGGTGGTTCTCTATTCTAGTTATAACCCTGTATTATATTATAAAGATATGAAAAAGGTTATCGGAACTATGCTCTTAAAAATACCACTATGTTTTAATAAAAAATACGTATAGTTATGTTGTAACTTAAGATCATAATTATCAACCCTATGTTTTCTCTCAATACACATGTAAATTGTTTTAACATTATATGGAGTGCGCATGGGAGAGTTATTAAGACTAAATGTTAAATCATATCATGAGCTATGGTAGTTATCATAGAGTCTCTCATAATTAATCTGGGTGTACGCTCCTGATTAATTAGCCTTTACACTTGTCGAGGCCTTGGTCTCTACTAGTGAACCCTTCGTACATAATTCAAGACAAGATTAAATTCAACCCTTCCTTTCACAGTCATTCTCTAAATCGTGATAGTGGTTTGGTATATAAATTGTCGAGCTTAATAAATGGAGGGTTGTCAGGATTGATCGCCATCCTTCAAAAACTTGAGGTGTTAGTCGGATCTAAATACAATAGATGCCAAGGTACATCTCGATACTTGCGAAGGTTAATGTTTCAAAGGACCAAAAGGTGGCCTTCAAATTCAAATTTCAACCCATGATGAATTCAAATTCCTGTCCTGAATCTTTTTAGAAAGATGCTTTGTGTAACATAGTCTAGAGACTCTTTAAATCTGAGCATTGTTGTAATGTGCAGTTTAATAATGGAGTTTAATAATGTACAAGTTTTATTTACAGATTTCCTCTTAGGTTTATATGTGTAAAATATATGCCACCGTCTGATCTATAAGATTCATCCTTCTTGCATAATGTTATATAGCACGATTTCTTTTGCACAGAAATCCTCTTGTACATTATCGATTTCTTTTGCATGAAAAATATTGATATTCCCTATAACAATTTATGTTGTATTAATTGGAATAAAAAGCTATGAGATTATTTCTTCGTGTCGGATATACATATATATAATAATGCAGATTTTATTATAGTCTTCTTGTAGTAAATTCCTCTTTGCATATACATATTTTACAGTCTTCTTGTGGTTAGAAGGAAGAATGATTTATTTGATAAATACAAAGTACATATCCATGATGTTTTTACCAATCAGTGCATTCCGATTTTTATCATTCATTTATTGTTTGATAGAGATTATTTATATCGACTGTATTGTTTCTATTTTTTTTTTTAATTTATCATAAAATTTATATTCTATCAATCCCAATGTTGCATGCTAAGAATACATTGACTGAATGATTCTTTTAGACAATTTTTAGGAATTTTAAAACTATTTTTAATTACGCTAAAAGGCCTACACCTATTGATAATGGGCAGATTTAATAGGGGTTTAGTGCTTAATAAGTTTTCTATGGACAGGATTAAATATGACTGGAATATTCTTAGTACTCACACAAAATAAATGGCTGTGATTTTAATCATTAACTTCTTAGCTATTATAAAGACATCCGTTTATGTGTTTACTTTTTTATATTTACCTAATCATATTTAAAAATTACTTTGATAGCTGACTGATTGCCACGTAGGTGATTAACAGAAATTAAAATATTAAAACCAGATAAATGAAGCTCAACCGTTTATTTGTTAATCAATAATAAAATTTAATATATTTTTTTAAAGATTCTTTTCATCTTATTAGTCTTTAGGCATTGATCAGCCACAATTATGTGGCTGTGCTAGTGCATAGTAAAAGCAAAACCCCTAATAATATACAATGAAATTCTAAGTCAAAAATGAAATACTTAACATAAGACTTCTAAATAGACAGGGATTGAACTTTGTATATTTTCTTTCTCTGCATATAAATAAATAAAAAGAAAAGAATAGAAGAACTTGTACAAAATCCCGCAATCAAATGAATTAAGTAAAATGATCTGAAGGTTGTCGTTCCACCTAGCCACTATCCAGAACAACCAAAATTTATTTGCTCTGAATTCTCCCGAGCCTGATCGTTGAACAGCAAGGATGAAGACTATAGCCTTATTCTGCAACTAACTCAAAAGCATTTCAATCTCTCGTATCTTTCCCAGTTATGCAATCCTCCTATATTTTTATTCACTTTCTTACGACTGTTTGGTCATTAATGAGTCATCTGATCAACTCTAACTCTCACTTGAGTTTGACAAAATTTCCTAGGAAAATTCCCCTTGCATCACTTGAGTTCGACCCAAGTCCTTTGCCACTTGGTATTTCATACAATTCCACTTGTCATTCCTCCTTGTTTCTTTTTATTTAATAAACACTTAAAATGTATTACAATTTTTGACCACCAATAGTAAAATTTAAATAAATTCAATAGTTTAAAATGCATAAATAAATAAATTCTTAATAATTTAAAAATCCTGGATATTACACCTTACCTATAGAAAAGGAAGGAAAAGAGAAAGTCAATAGAGTAATAATGAGATATAAGGAGCAAATGTATTATGCATTCTTCATAGAAATTCCAATAAACCACTGAAAATTTTATATAATTACTTCTTGTGCAAAGGAAAACATAACCAGGTTAATACTGTGATAGTATTGAGTATAGAAGAAATAGAAAAGAAACCAAAGTTTTCAAGAAGATGAGATTTGAATACGCTGGTTCTAGGGTTTGCGCATATGCCGGAAGGAGGTCGACCCAACACGAGAGAAGGGTTATCCCTCTTTCCTATGACGGTTTCCCTCACAAAAAGAGAAGGACCCATAATTCAAACCTTATTCATGAGTTCTCTTTAGAAAATCAAATCCCAGTTGAAATATAGGCAATGCACAACATTCAAATGTTTGATCACATTCTTCATAAAAGTATTGGGTTGGTACATAATTGAATATATATATATATATATATATATATATATATATATATATATATATATATATATTT
>ML818336.1:38339-72509 GCA_009831015.1 Picea engelmannii | reverse complement strand
TGTGAGACAAATTTTCTCTCACAAATATTAATCATTTTAATTACAAGTGAATAATAATAATGCATGAGTTATTAAAGCTCATAAAATGCATGAGCACTTCATAAAGCATTAATCAAACTAATATGAAAAATGCATGAAGTATTTTTCCCACAAATGCATAATTAAATGTGTGAGAAATAAACTCAAGAAAGCATCATTTAAATCCACTTAAACACTTTTTTTGCCACCTTGAAATTAACATGGCACTAAGTTCTTTTACGTGCAGAGATCCATTCGGATCACACCTTCCCACAAAAGAAACTTTTGGTCTCCAAAAGTATCAGCTTCAATCCATCATCAAGTGCATGCAAATGTCTCTGAAAGGCACGTTCCCTTAAGACTCCTTCGCCCCTGTTCTTCGGAATCGGAACGCAACACCAACACCTGCAACTACTGCAACGCAAATGCCTGAAAAAGGCACATCCCCTCAAGACTCCTTCACCTATGTCCTTCGGAATCGGAATGCAAATGCCCACATATGCTTAAAGTTGCAACCTGTAATTGATGATAACCTGGATCTGTGACTGATCATTCCTATTTACATTTTTTTGAACCAAGAGTTTATAACCACACTCATTGGTCAAGTTTACATGAAAATGCCAAAAATAAGCTTGCCTCAATCAACTTTTTACAAAGAAGCCAACAAGGCTTAATGCGCAAAAATACGCCTCTCACTCTTCCTCACGTAAGAGTGGCTAAACAAGCCTTTTCAATGCTTCATAATCATCTTTACATCAAGTTTCAATGGCAATTATGGCCTTTTAAATCTACCAGAAATGTCACATAGTCGAGAAACTCTATGGTTTTCGAACTCATTACAATGCTTTTACATCAAATTTCAAGGCAATTCTTATGAACTAGTGGTGAAAAAACCAAATCCCACTACATGCATATGAAAATCTTATAAAAAAATGGTTTTCAAATTAGATCATACCTCATCGCACAAAAAAAATCATTGAGCTTTAAATCCCATCGGCATTATTGTCGTTGACCCTAGTAAACCCGACGTCTGTAACAAGGTATGTATTGAGATTGCACTATAAACCATCCATGGCCCAACCTCTCCAAACACCAAAAAACAAATCCTCGATATATGGGAATCAATTGGATTTAAAAATCCGAGTAAAATCTCCAAATAGATGAAGCATGATCCATGCCATCCAGGTGGCAAGATGGTCTCTATAGACAAGATGTGTGATCTCGTATCATCTAGACATTAATTGATACCATGTGTGATCTGCGCCATCCATTAACTGATCACCACCAGCTTGCAAGGGTTTTCGACTCATGGGTTTTCTGGAGAAATTGCTGATAAAATTTCTAAAAAATCGGGCCGCGGCTCAAACTAGCCAAATCATTCTTTTCATGCAGAAAATCGGGCCATGGATCAAACTATCCAAATCGATGAGATCGTCCTTCTGTACGACCTTCTTCTTAAGATTAAATGAAGATCATGTCTCCCAAGCAAGCTTTCGAATACACTAGCGGTGACCTTCAACCAGAAATCCAAACGGAAAAGAAAGTCGACTTCGAGCCAGTTAAGCTCCGCAATGCTAACGCCTCCCACTCTCGCATAGAAAGCATTATTATAATGTGCATCATCCAACATTTTGGTGGCAATCATGAGGCTTTTCTTTCATGCATATCAACTCATAGATTTGAACAGATCTGGAGTCTTGGCCGCTCACGGATTTGAACAAAGAATCTCCTTCACCCACCTCCTCTACCGATCGCCTGAAGGTTTTGAACCAGGCTGATTTAAGATCAACCTCCAGCCAATGTTCCTCCCAGCAATCCTTCAACATCAAGCTATCTCCAGCAACATTTGCGAAGTCATTGATCTCGGGAACTCCTCCTATGCAGCCTTAGAGGGACTTGACGCTATCCTCGGTTGACTATTGCAGCACTACTTCCCGTTGTGATTGACGGAAGGACCAAACTCATTGAGTCAAAGCATCCAAGTGAGCATGCATTGATCACCTCCAGGTTGTCAAGATCATCTCCATGATTTGGCGGCTCTCTTTCCATGGTGGCACCTGCCTCACGGATCTTTAACCAAAGCTCCTAATAATGGCTACATGGAGGGTTACAGAGTTTGTGATCACTAAAACTGCAGGCTGCGTATCCATTTTCTGTGATCTTGTTGTCTTGAACCTGGATGGGATTCGATTCCTATGGACTGTTGAATTAATTTATGAGACTTCTCACGAGCACGTCTGAGACAGCCAAGGTTTGTTTGCACAGGATCCATGGCGGAGCTAGTGAGAGACGACGGTCTCAAATCTTATGAGAACTTGAACGCGAGCACAGAGGCATCGCTGTCTTCGTCGGCTGCTATTGATAATTCAGCTGCGGCCATCGACCAGATCCAAGATAAGAAGAAAATTTCTCATTCAGAGACCGTTTGGCGCGATTTTCACGCCGTTGGATTTCTCTCATCCAGTCCTTTGCAATGATGCCATTAATTCTCGATTCAGAGTCGAAATTTTTTTGAGTGTTTTCCATCAAAAGGGAGATACCTGCCCCCATAAAACTTGAAATTTTGCAACATAGCAGAAATAAAACTTGCAGAAACATTATGAACTGCTTACCGAACTAGCACCAAGCACTTTCATCTCGTAATCGTGCTTTTCCAATGGTGGATGGAGCCTCCTTCTTCACAGACTCTTTTACATTCTGCTTGTTTGACTTGTGGCGAATTTCAGGGTGCAATTTCCAGCACTTCTTCTCCCAATGGCCACTGATTTTGCAGAAATTGCAGAAATTCCTTCGTCTTCCATTCCGTTGTACATTCCTTGTAGGAGGATACGAAAGGTTCTTCTTCTGCTTGGTCTCACTTCTCATGGACACATCCGTCTTCTTAACCCACATTTTCTTTGTTCGATGCTTAACTACATCACGGTTAGAAGATCTATGGAAGTAATCATTTCTCTTATATGCAAAAGAAAAACTTGAATGACTTTTATACTTTCCTGATTTGTTCTTGAACTCATGAGGACTAATTGTCTTGATTCCCTTCTTGGAATACGGTGGTGAAGAGATGGCTTTCGTTTCAGCAACTTTCGAGCATTCTCCTTTCTCTTCATGTCCATAACCCAAGCTTGCAAATGGTTGTCTTGGTACAACCTCCAATGGATGGGTGACTCCTTGACCATTAATGCCAAGTCCACCTCCTCTATACCCCATCTTCGTGAGGATCTTCATGCCAACATTAGTTTCATATGGAGAGAAAATAGAACATGAAGAAACATCATATACCTCGGTTTGAGATGCAACATCCATCTTCTCAACCTTCTGCAACTTAGCCAATAACTCTTCTTTGGCTCGTAGCATCTCTTGAAGCTCCTGCTTCTCCTCTTCAGCTACTTGCAAAAGTCTTCTCAATTCTGCATTGTCAGCTTGAATGYTGTCATTGATCTCTTGCAACTCTTGCATTCTTTCAGCGTGCTTTGCTCCTCTGCCCATCCTGCAAAGCAGTCACCTACTCTGATACCACTTGATCTGTAAACGGGTCAAGTATTACTCTCCCAAATGTTTACAATGTGAGGATCTTTTAAATTGACTATGGCTTATACAGGTTTTATTGAGCATATTAGTTCATTTATCATAATACATTACAAGCATAAACATAATACAAATGAACATTAAGGAGTATAAAACACATGAAGGCAAATAAGAAAGAGACAACCGATGTTGATAATGGAGTTCACCCCTCCACCTATGGGGCTACATCTCCGGACCTGCTCCAACTGGAATGCAGATCTTCTATATTCCTTCCTCAAAGTGAGCTCTCAAAACTCTCTTACATTCAAGGACTATGGCTCTTCATTAGCTCAACACTATGGCTTTCAATAGCTAAGCACTCTCTCCTTTCTCCTCTCTTTCTCCCTTCAACATGGCTCACATAAGGAATATATATAGTTTTTCATTACTCACTCTCCAACTAAGAGCATTAATTACAAGATCCACAATTGTAGGATCTGATTACAAAGAAGGAAAAACAAGATCCTTAAAAGTAGGATCTTCAACCATCTTAGGCTCAAAAATGGAAAAGTCTCAAAACTACTCAAAGACTTTCCAACCATGCCCTTGATTCTCTCAACCTACAATTGAGAAAAAATGGCAAATTGGTGTGAGGTGGTTTCTCACATGAAAACCAATTTCCATAATTAATAAATGAATAATATGTAAGACAAATTTTCTCTCACAAATATTAGTCATTTTAATTACAAGTGAATAATAATAATGCATGAGTTATTAAAGCTCATATAATGCATAATTAAATGCATGAGCACTTCATAAAGCATTAATCAAACTAATATGAAAAATGCGTGAAGTATTTTTCCCACAAATGCATAATTAAATGCGTGAGAAATAAACTCAAGAAAGCATCATTTAAATCCACTTAAACACTTTTGTCACCACCTTGAAATTAACATGGCGCTAAGTTCTTTTACGTGCGGAGATCCATTCGGATCAAAGGAAACAAGGAAAACTCAATTAAAGAGAGAAAGGTTTCAAGCCATCACCATTTCGTAATATGTCCAAAGGACAACAAGAAAACAATTTCTCTAGGAACTCATCACAGGTAAAGGGAAACAAGTTAGTTAATTTGAGATTCAAGAAAAAAACTAATAATCCTAGAGAAACATTGAAGTGTTGGGGATGTGGAAAACCACATTTGTTGAGAAACTGTCCATACATAAATTTTGCAAACAAAACTATTGAGAACATACAAAAAGCTTCAATAGTTAGAGATATTGGAAAAAGTATTCATATGATCAACACAACTTTAAATGACATGTAAGTACCTCAACAATCCACCATTGTGAAAATTGATGGTAAAATTCATTACATGAATGTTTTTGTTTTAATTGACCCAAGAGCTAGTTTAAGTTATGTTACCCCATCTTTCGTAGATTCAAGAAATCTAAAAATGATAAAACAAACAAAATCATGGCTGGTACAATTAGAAAAATGCACAAAAAGAAAAGTAATTGAATTCATTCATGACTGTAATCTAGATATAAATGGTGAGGATACAAAGGTAAAGTTAAATATACTACCTTTAGGTTCATATGACATACTTATATGTATGGACTCGTTATAGAAACATAAAGTTGTATTGAATTGCTATGAAAAATCATTATTTACAAAGATGAAAGTAGAGTATCAAGAAATGTGCAAGGAATCAATAAACCTATGTCTATGAGGCAAATATCATCATTACAGTTAAAGAAGTGCATTAGTAAAGACTGCAAAATATATTCTATTCAAGTGAAAAATCTACTAAATGAAGAAAACAAACTGAAATTAGAATATTTTGTTGTCCTTCGAGGATTTGAGGATGTATTTGCAGAAGAGATACATGGATTACCTCCTAGGAGAGAAATAGATTTTTCTATAGATATATTACCTAGGTCTGCACCAGTATCAAATGCACCTTAAAGAATGAGTATTCCTTAGTTGACAGAGTTAAAAATTCAACTACATGAATTATTAGATAAATGATATATCATACCAAGTGTTTCACCGTGGGGAGAACTAGTGTTATTTTTCAAAAAGAAGGATGGAACTCTTCAGTGACGTATTGACTAACGTCAATTGAATAAGATGATGATTAAAAGTAAGTACTCTCTACCCCAAATTAATGATTTATTTGACCAGGCTCGAGGGGAAACCATATTCTCTAAATTGGATTTAAGGTTTGGCTATCATCAAATCAGAATAAAATACAAAGATATTAATGAAACAACTTTTAGAACATGTTATGGACATTACAAGTTTGTGGTAATTCCCTTTGGACTCAGTAATGCACCAGTAATGTAACATCCCTCTCTTGCGAGAACATGCTATCGACTTATTCTTTGAGGAGACTTGTGTGAGATTGATTTGGTTATAGTACATGATTGTATATTTCACTTATGGATTTTTATGATGATGTTGATGATTATGATTTGATGTTATTGATATATGATTATTGATAGATGTTATTGACGAGTTTTCCTTAAGTATGCAGGACATTTGACAGATTGTGGATGTTGATCGCATCAATGGATTTCCTTGGACTCCGAATTGAGTCAGGGAGTGGATTGTATTGGTTCGAGTATTTCATTTATGCATATATGACATATGATCGATTATATATTATATTGAACTCTATATGGATCATTGACAATGTATCGTTGATGGATGCAGGCTGATGATTGCTCGCTAATATGACTCACATAAAGAGTAAAGGGGTCATGCACATAGACAAGATATTGAGGGAGAGGTGTGGCAGAGTCCTTGACATGACCTACTAGCACTCCCGCCGTGGCTCGAATTGTAGATTAACAATTACCTAGTTCAAGAGATCCACGATGCCATGAGGTCATATTGAGACAGTCGATCACGAACATTTATAGGGGGCACACAATAAGGAAGGGTCTTTATTCCTTAGAATCCCTTAGTCTCTCACAAGGTCGCCTGAATGGAGTACTAAGTCTAGGGGTTGGACAACTACCAAAACCAGTCAAAGGCACATGGCACCCTTGGAGTACAAAATGCGTCTTGAAGGGCACGTCTCTTAATTAAAAAATAGAATCAAAGACAATTGACACCCTTGAAGAACATAGTGTGTCTTGAAGGGCAGGTCGCATAAATAAAATTTGAGTCAATAAATCTAGGTGGCCGAGAAAACCCTAAGCGAATAATCAACCTTGCAAAATCTTGAGCACTTCCAGATCAATCGATTAATTAATTAATTAATGGTTGAATTTATTAATCATAATCCATATAAGAGTCTAAGTCTTTGCAATTAAAAATTTAATTAAGCCTAAGTCTAAGTTAGTAAGAAGACTAAAAACTAAATTTATAAATTAAATAATGAGGGGATGAAGTGAATCAATTTAAGAAATCAAGGAAAATAAAATAAGTCTAAAGATTGATTTAATACACATATGTGCAAGTAATTACCAAATTGGAAATTAAGGTAAGAATGGAATAAAGCTAAAGGAATGGGTACACACAAAAAGGAATCTAGAGTCTATTTAACACTAGTCTAACTAGGAGAAGATTATTATTTTAACTTGACTCCGATTTAGTAAGGCGTCAGTCATTAATTGGAAATAAGGGGAATAAAGGGACAACTAGGAGTGATTTTAGGAACATTTTTAGGACGGATGAGGGAAATTGACTTTCATTAAAATAAAATGTGGATTTAGTTGTGGAAATTGTGGAAAGGGTGACAAGTGTAAGGGGGCGATAATTATAAATTATTTTAAGTAAAAATAGAATTAATTGTGCAAGGGGGATGAGTTATGAGAAAAATTATATAAAACAAATGGTTGAGATGAGAAATGGATCATCACTGAATATGGGTAAGGTTATGTTGCATAAATTTTGACTGGTTTTGTCTATGAGATTTGGGATACCCAACTTGAGAGAGAGTGGTGGCTCTACCTTGCAAGGCGACATGGGAGCTTGAGGATTTATGGTTGTGTGTGTGCATGAACCCTTTGCAACTCGAGGGGATAAGGGGGAAGAAGAGTACCCCTAGCATTAGATGGGAGGTACTGGTGAAGCCTCAATGGTTAGAAAACAGATGAAGGATGAAGGATCGTCATGAAGCCTATGTTAGTCGGTTATGGTATTTAAATTTCAAGTTGTAATTTTTGAATTGATTGTATATTAAGGTTGAATCTTGTCGTCAAGTTGTGATTGTAAATGGAATAATAAAATTTCAAATTAGTCTATTGATTGATGGCCTTGCAAAGACTTTGTGACTACCGAATGCTTCCTCTATGATTTTATAAAAATTTGTATCCTCTCCTATTGACTTCCTCTACGATTTTATAAATTTGTGCATCCTTTGTGACTTGGTATTTCTATGTGTTTTCTTTGTGTCAAAACTTGCCATTGTTTGGGGGAAATTCCATGCGATTTACTTTGGTATTCTCTATGTTTTTTTTTGTATAAAAACTTGGCAGCGTTTGGGGGAAATGCCATGTGAATTTCCATGGTATTTATCTATGTTTTCTTTGTATCAAAATTTGCAAGCGTTTGGGGGAAATGCTATGTGATTTACCTTGGTATTTCTCTATGTTTACTTTGTATAAAATATTTCTAGCAGTTGGGGGGAAATTCCATGAAATTTACCTTAGTATTTCTCTATGTTTTCTTTGTATCAAAACTTGCCATCATTTGGGGGAAAGGCCATAAAACTTACCTTTGTATTTCTCTACATTTTCTTTGTATCAAAACTTACTAGCGTTTGGGGGAAATGCCATGCGATTTACCTTGGTATTTCTCTGTTTTTTCTTTGTATAAAAACTTGCCAGTGTTTGGGGGGAACTGCCATGCGCTTTAACTTGGTATTTCTCTGTGTTTTATTTGTATCAAAAATTGTCAACGGTTGGGGAAATGTCATGTGATTTACCTTGGTATTTCTCTGTGTTTTCTTGTATATAAACTTGCTAGTGTTTGGGGGAAATAGCCATGCGATTTACCTTGGTATTCTTTGCAGGTTTTTCTTTTGGTATCAAACTTGCCAGCGCTGGGGGAATAGCCATGCGATTTACTTGGTATTCTCTACATTTTATTGTATAAAAACTTGCCATCATTCAGGGGAAATAACCATGTGATTTACCTTGGTATTCTCTGCATTTTTACACATAAAAATATTAACCTTAAATCGATTGATCCCCTTTTCCATGTATTAATAATTAATTCATGATTGTGTTTGTCCCTCCCACTAGAACCTTCATAATTTAATGACACGTGTAGAATATTCTTGATATATTAACCTTACTTTGCACATATAATTATTTATGTTATTAATGCATTTCTGAATTTTGTAGGTTGATATGTCCCAAGGTTTTAATTAAGTGTACCTTATATGATGTCTATCATTTTACTATTGTATGAAATATTTAATCTTAGCACACATATATTTGTAATATAGCATTTTACCTTCAACTTGTATGAATATCCAATGGTTATTTGTCTCATGAGAAACCTTGTTAATTTCTTATACCATGTTGTGGTTGCGTGGGACAATTTATAAGGTGTAGATGTTGAATTGAATACTTATATGTGTATCCTATAATATAGTGGGACTCAGACTTTTTTATTATTGTCTACCTTATTGGTTATTGGTAACCTTGGGGTTGAGTAATGAGATTAATTTGTGTTGGGGTGGAACATTGATTTTTCTTATTGATATATTGAGTGTTGCATTAAATAATTATTACGGTGTTGACAATTAATTGAGTAGAGTGATATTAAAATCTTCATAATTGAAATTAGCATGATGTATGAATGAGTAAGTGAGTAGATTCCTTTGTGCCATAAATTAAATAAAGTTGATTACTCGTGCACCTTATAATAGTGTTGACATATGATTGATTAAGTATTATATTCTCTTGCGCCATTTAAAATAAATTAGATTCTTCTTGCGCCTTGAACAATATTGTTGTATGGTTGATTGAGTATTAGATTTCTCTTCCGCCATTAATAATATTGATGTATGAATGATTGAGTATTTATATTTCTTTTGCGTCACAAATAATAATGATGTTGATTGATTGATCTAGTTGGATTATGACTTGATTGTGTGAGTGGGATTTAGACACCTCCTTCTTCCTCAAAACAGTCTCCAGCCATGAGACCTTGAGTGGTCAAAATCAATCGGATGAATCCTGGGCTTGAGCATTGTTTATGTGTCCTAGAGGTCCTAACCATGCATGATAGGTTGGACGGGTAGTTATTTTAGTGTTTAGTGACATGGTGGATCCTTATGTATAATTTGTTCAGGTGATTTTGATGTACAAAATTGCACTATTACATATATGTTTATGCATTAATTATGCATCGCTAACATTTATGTTATGCGTCACCTAGATAGGGTGACACTTGGCAAGAGGAGGGGGATAGTTGGCAGGGACAGATGGTGGGGGGAGTTAATGTCCCAAGCTGCCACCCCCGAAGTATTTACTCCCCATGGCACACACCATGAGGGGAGTTAACTTAGTACACCTAGAGGAGATCTCAGACGAGTGATCTAGCCAGGCCACCGATACTAGACGCCTGAACCAGTCTCGTTAGCCTTCAATGGCGATGGGAGGGGCATCAATGGCTCCCAGCTATGATAAAGACGACCAAGGCATGCATCTTTTCCTGTATGTTGCATGCTACCACCTCTGCACAGTGCTTCTTGGACCCCCTTGCTTCATTGCTCTCATTTTGTGCGCCATCCAAACTTCCCTTGACCACCACAAACCCCCCACGGCCCCCATGCATCTCCCCCACCACCTAGTTCTTCCGACCATGCCCCGAGAGCGATGTAAGCCCAAGCGGGGCACCATAAACAAGAATGTCATCACCCGAGACAACCGGCTCACAGCCTCTCAACGAACTCTAATTGCCCATTTTAGCCACCCCCATAGACACACCAAAAGCACTCAGACCACCATGTGCACTCCAAAAATGGAGATCCATCCACCCTTGCTCCGGAATCAGACCCAGACTTCCTTGTGCATACCAAAAACGGAGACCCCATCCCCCACAGTGCACTCTCCACCACTGCCTCACCATCTTCCAGCTAGCACTTCGAAGGCATAGGAAACCCAGTGCCTCAACACTATCAAAGAGGAGGTACCACCTCCAGTTCATCATCCTGGCCCGAAGTTGGTCAACACAGGGCCATCTTCAGCTTCGCAACCAGGCTCGAGCCTGGTGAACAAGACAGGGCCACCCTCCGAGGCACGCCTCCCCAATTTTTTTTCCCCCGACCACCAGCCTTACTAGGGAGACCGAGGATGCATTGTGGAGGAGGAAATCCCTCCAATATGGAAACTGACAGAAGCAAGGGAGAACCCAATTACAGTGGAAGACATAGGCACAAATGAAGGAGAGGAGGGCTCACACTATACCTATCATCTGGCAGCGGAGCATCTTGAGCTCCTCTTCGACATCCGACAACGACAGGACGAACAGGTGCATGGCCAAATAACAATCAACCAACGATTGTAATTGTTGTTTGAGGCATTCTCAGAAGCCCCAATGTAAGAACGTTGCCCCACTTGCAAGCAGAAGTTTGTCCCATCATACACCTCTCATGGACATCCAGGTTCCCCAATGGCTTGACACAGCCCACCCCCGATTCTGGTTTTTGTCAATTACAGTTTTTTAGAATGAATAGGGCTTATATTTTCACTCTTTTTTTACAGCTATGTAATTATCTTAGCAATGGCGGCTCTAAATGAAGCCATCCCTAGGCTAGCTAGATGGAACAAAGTTCATGTTGAAACTTTCATCTTTCTGCACAATTTTGTAAACTATATTTCAACCATGATAGACATATCATCGCTTGGAGCCACATGTTCAGGTTTCCCTTATGTGGCAGAACAGGTGGCTGCCAAACAGATTACAGTTGTACACTCATGATATAATATAAGGTTCTTCTTTTATTTACAAAAAAAAAACATTTATGTTACACGTTGGCTTGTGTCGTTTTGATTTCCATGAGGTGTCGCTTGTAACGATTTTACTTACGATGGTGTGTGGATTATGTGTTGATTGGATCGGTATTATGTGTTGATTATGTGCCCTTTTAATTGTGTTAATGTGTGGCTTATGTGTCAATTTAGTGATGATAATGTATCACCTGCGGTGTTGTTTATTATGTTGTAACAATTTTATATCCTAACGCAAAAAAAAAAAAAATTACATATTCTACATTGTTTTTTGTGGTCGTAATGAAGGGGATGTTACAAGTAACTTTTATGTGCCTAATGAATAGTATATTCAACCAATACTTGGATAAATTTGTGTTGATCTTTATTGACGATATACTAATCTATTCAAAATTTGAAGAAGAGCACAAACAACATTTGAAGATAGTACTATAGACTCTAAGGGAGAACAATTTATATGCTTAGTTCAACAAATGTGAGTTTTATAAAAAAAAAATATAGTATCTAGGACATGTAATATCAGATGATAGAATTGCAGTGGATCTAGAAAAAATTAAAGATATTATCATATATACGATCATTCATGGGAATTACAGGTTATTACCCAAGGTTTATCGAAGGATTTTCCAAAACTACTTATCCCATTACATCATTGTAGAAAAATTTATTTAGTCTCAAAAATGTCAAGACAATTTTGATAAATTTAAAAGATTACTAACTACAACACTTATCCTTAAAGTGGGGGATCCTTACAAAGATTTTACAGTTTGTGTAGATGCAAGTAAAGAGGGATTAGGAGGAGAATTGTCACAAGATGGACACATAATTTGTTACGAATCTTGAAAATTAAAGAAACATGAAAGAAATTATGTAACTCATGACCTGGAATTAGCGGTTGTAATCCATGCACTAAAAATGTGGTGGCATTACTTAATGGGAAGAAAAGTTTTATTATTTACAGATAACAACGATGTGAAACATTTGTTTAGCCAACAATATCTCAATGCACAACAAGCAAGGTGATTATCTTTTTTAAGCGATATTGATTTTGAAGTTGGACACGTCAAAGGAAAGGAGAATAAAGTTGCAAATGCACTAAGTTAAAGAACTATATGAAATTATTATCAACAAAACAAAAAGTGATTGTGAGGACATAATTAAAGCTAACAGCATAAATGATGCAAAATACATCAAAACAACAGAACAATTGTTGAAAATGAATGAAATTTGGAGGTTACAAGTTACAGCATCGAAAAAAATGGAATATTAAGGTTCAAAGAGAGAATATATGTACCCAATTTTTCTGATTAAAAATATGTAATTTTAAATGAGTTGCATAAAGATCTCTATTTTGGTCATCCATGATATCAAAAAATGATAGCAGCCTTGAGGAAACAATTTTATTGGCCTAATATGAAATCTGAAACAACTGCTTACTTATCTAAATACGTATATTGTCAACAGGTAAAGGATGAACATCAACATCCAACAAGTTTATTAAAACCTTTACCTATTCCATAATGGAAATGAGAAATTATTTCTATGGTTTCATTACAGGTTTGCTTAACACTCAAAGACAACATGATTATATTATGGTAGTAGTGGATAAATTGAGTAAGTCTGCTCATTTCATACTTGTGAAATATACTTATAAAGATATTAATATCGTTGATTTTTTTTATGAAATAGATATTTAAAGTGCATGGAATTCCTAAAATGGTGATTTCAGATAAAGATGTTGAATTTACATCAAATTTCTAGAAATAATTGTTTGCATGTCTCAGAACTAATTTGAATTTCTGTACAATTTACCATCCACAAAGAGATGGAAAAACAAAATGTACAAACTAAAGTATTGAATATATGTTACGAATGTATGTAAGAATGAAACAACTAAATGGGAAGAGTACCCACACTTAGTCAAATTCGCATATAATAACGGTTATCAAGCGTCCACAAAAATGAGTCCTTTCGAAGTTTTATATGGTAGGAAATGCATAACTCCAATCAGTTGGGATAATTTGGTTGACCGAAAAATGATTGGACTAGATATGCTCCAAGAAATGGAATGGATGGCCAAGAAAGTGCAACAAAATTTAAAGGTTGTGCAAGATCGACAGAAAATCTATGCAAATCAGAAAAGACGGCATAAGGAATTTTATGTTGGGTAACATGTATACCTCAAAGTTAAATAAAAAACTAGCTCATTAAAGTTAGGGAGTTGTTCCAAACTGGCAACAAGGTTTTGTGGTCCATTAGAAGTTTAGCTCGAATTGGACCAGTGGCATAACAATTAACGCTCCCTGCTAATTTGAAAATTCATAATGTTTTTCATGTCTTTAATTTATGATCCTACTCACATCATTGATTGGAACATGGTACAGGTGGAACCGAAAGGTCAGTTCCAAGCAAAACCTCTATGCATTTTGGACAGGAAAAAAACAACACTTCGAAACAAAGTCATCGCCCAGGTAAGACTACAATGGAAGCACTTTAGTCCTGAGGAGGCTACCTAGGAGTTGGAAGATGAAATGATTAAATCATATCCAATTTTTGTTCCAAAGAAATACTGGAAGGAAATACTACCACTGAGGACAGTGTTATACTTAAGGGGCCGAGGATGTAATATGATCAAGTATTGAACATTTTATGGAATAATTTCCATTTATGGAAATTCGTACCTAATTTTATTAAGACATTTAACTGCTATTATTTTTAATTGTTGTGCAAAAGTTTGACTTGCCAACTGTCCTTCATCGATGGGAAGAACACAAATTTTAATTTAATAAATGCACGAAATAAATGGAACAACCAAGTTAAAAATAGTTTACTAGATTCCATGAGAGGGGACCATGTTTTAGTTAACGATAGACTTTACAAGTGTTTGGAGTGTTGTCATTAACATCCCCTAAAAATTAAGGCTTTCTAAAGATGTGAATTTCCAAGGAGGAAAATGAATTTAATGAAAAGTCCTAAGCACAATGAGGATAAATACAACATATGTGGGAGGTAGGATGTTTCTTAGTATGTTGAGAAGGAATGAGCTATTTTTTTTGTGAGCACAAATGGTGTTAGGAAAATAATTATGAATTGTACAAAGGTTCATTGACTAAGGAGTCATTATAATCTTGTATTAGATATGTATCTCTTTCTATCATTTTATAATCTTGTATTCTTAGTGTTTTCTCTTTGTTAAGTGTGGAAATCGTTTAACACAGGAGTATTAAACATATTGCACGATATTAATTAATTAAATTTTGCATGTCATATAAATCTCAGAATTGTCAAGTCTTTGCAAATACTTACTATTTTAGAAATTTTGTTATAGTATTTGGATCAGTATTCCTCGTTACATGGAATTCATTTTGGATATGGTATGACTACAATATAGTATATGAAATCTAAAGTTTTCTCCAGTTAGAAATGAAAACAAATCAATATCATACAAAAATACATACACAAGAGGGAAGTTACTGGTGAGTATTCCAGTAAAGAAATTAGTGGATTCATGTCCATAAGATGATAGATTAGGTACATAAATGGAAAAATATTGCCCCTTACATTTTATAAATAGTTCCAGTACTCTTAAACACAGATAATTTGTCCTTGATAAATAAATTGTAAAACTATATATATATATATAAAGACAAATTAAAATTTCCATGGAACTGAGAGCTTATGATAGATCGACGACATGGAACTCGAGTACCTGCCCACATCCTTGGAAGATCCCACAAGGTGGAAACCTTTTCCTACCTGTAGAAAAGGAACCGAAAAAGAAAGTCAATAGAGTAATAATGACATCTAAGGAGCTGACGTATTATGCATATATATAACATTTCAATTTAGATTCAACCAAAAATGAATACGACCTGGTTAAACCCATAGCTGAAATGTAAAAGGCGATTTTACATGAGAAGTAAAACTGTAAGAAAATTAAGATTGAAAACTAAGGGTTCTTACTATTCAAAGTTTGAAAATGTTTTTCAGAGAAATCCCTGTTCATTAGAAAACTGGTATTGTGCCTAATCTTCATCGAAGCCTCAAGAAAGATCCTTTCTGGGTGAGAAGAATCGAGACTAAAATTTTTGTTAGCATAGAAAGCATATTCCTTGTGGTTTGACCAAAGCCTAGGAATATTTTTCCCCTTGTAAACTCACAAGACTCCTCAAGGTCTGTAATATTATAAACATTTAACAATAATGGACTAGGTCCACTCATAGATGATTACAATAAGCAAATATGGTTCTCTAAAGTACTTGCATTATTTCCTGGACGGACTATTGGAAAATAAACCAGAGAGGTCAACGTTTATTATTTTTCTGTCTTAAGGATTTAATACGAAAATTCCAAAGAGCAACAGAAACAAAAATCTTGAACAAAAATAAAGAAAAATTCTCTTCTGGTAACTAGGAAATACACAGAGAATAACCTAGCATACATAAACAAAGACTAAGTAATGTGTAACACAATCCTTTCGAAAAATTAAACAACATTGGAAATGGATTCCTCGTTTCTTAGATTCCTTACCTCACTATGAGCAGGGTGATAGGTGCCAAATGAGCCTCGTGTAGCTGGTGGAGGAAACTATTTCCAGTGACTTTGAAGTAATACATTAATGCGGAAACTAGGTGCCATGTGAAGGAAATAATGCGGTTACTTGTGGTTGGTCCAATTCACTGGTTTTCCCAATTTTTCCGAACGAAGATTAATGGCATAGCAAATGCATTAACTCGTTGTCAGTCCACCTTGACCTAACCATACACCGTGCGCGGTAATTGTTTAATTCGTTTGATGGTCTTGGAAGCCATTTCGTGTCCAGTAACCTCTATTTTAGTTTCATAGTTATCCACCAAAGTATGTCACGAGATTTAGAAAAAACTATATCCCATACGAGACATGAAGCAAGAACTCCAAATACAATAGGGAATTGATTATGTATATAAATTTCCTGTGAAGGCCTATGGATATGTCTTGTACATCTAAGACTCTAACTAATTAAGGATGACATTAATATCATAAATAAGTAGGACAATGTTATTCTATGAATTCATATAATTCTCTCTCATAAACCAATTGGGGCTCCTTTTACCTTATAAGGATGCGTGGAATTGAAGGTATTCTAAATCCTTAGAAAGCTTTAAACTTATATATAGTATTAGAATGGAGTACAAAAAAGAGTTCATATATGAGAGGTATTAATTCAAATAGTTTGATGACCCTCAACAAACCAGCGTTAAGGAGTCGAATCCGAGTTGACAGATGATAATGGTATCAAAGTTATATTACCTTAACAATTTTTTTATTAGTGGATTTTAGGGTACACTACATTTATATTCTTTTATTTAATGGTGTTATTGCAACAAGAAATATAGATATAGTAGAGAATGCATACAAAGGTTGTAATATTGACTGTAACATTCACTGTAACTAGATAAAGACAATGTGTGTATTATTTCATTGTTATATTTTTTGCACTAAAGAAATAGTTCATACATTGGTAGCATACTATTTTTTGAGAAAATCTATTTTCTATGTATGAGTAATGAAATAAGGAAATAAAATTATTATATAATAACTTGTGGATTAATATGCATGTTAAATATTTTCTCTTACATATTGATAATGAGAACATATGGAAATGTAAATTAAAAGTATAGTAGCATAACAAGTATTGATACATCATATTGTCTAGATAATGATGGCGCTTCAAAAATTTGTTGTACACATGCCTATGAAAAAGTAAAGCACAAAGTTAATTTTTTTTTGCATTAAGAATTAACATCAACACATGATCACAATGACGCCTAATCAATAACATCATAAGTAAAAGCAGTACCAGCTACTTAGCATGGAAATCACTAACGACAGAAGATTAGCACATCATAATCATTTTGACACAATTGACAACAACATTCAATTAGATAATGAATAAACATTACTACCCTCCCAACCTACCCTGCAAGGTTAGGACCTCCAAGTCAAGTTGCAATTGATTTTAACCATTTAAGGTCTCAGGGCTACTACTGTTCTGAGGAACAAGGAGGTGTCTACATCCCACTAAAACAATCAAGTGAAAACTAACTGTGCTAAATCAAAAACATCAACGATAATCCATTTCATCAATCCATCAATCCTAAACCACAATTAAACATGGCACGGCACACAAGTAATCATTCGCATAACACATCATAGACCACATTAAATCCAAGTATTAAAAGAAATTATTAGTTATATTCGAGGCACAAATCCCAATAACAATAGGCAATCATCCGTCATATTAAATTTTCATTTCACACAAGAATACTAATATCTAAAACCATCATTCATGACATTAATTTCCATTCGTGCCAGAAATCCGATATCTGAACATCATACATTACATTATATTTTCAGTGCGTGCAAGGAGTCTAATGCCTCAACTAGTCATACATCACATTATTGAATTGCACACGGGCATTCTATTCAATTATTCCATCATTTACACATCAACGATTCAAGATGCATGAGATATCGACTTTATTTCGCAAGGCACAAGAGAATATAATTAATAAATCAACCATACTTCAACAAAATTTAAAGGCGCAATAGTAACCAAATTCTAATTCGATCATGCATCATCAATATTCAATGGCGCAATAGAAACTAAGAACTCATTCATTTACACATCGACGTTAATCCAAGGCGCAAGGAACTCTAATAACTCAATCAATCATACAATCGACATAAGCTCATGGCGCTAGAGTAAATTCCTTACATAACCCTCCATACATTGCATTATTCAAGACGCAAAATAATCAACTTTATTTTTAAAGTCGCAAGATAATTTAAAATGACTTGATCAATCAAAACTGAAGCAAATCCTATCTGCGAAATATTCCAGCACTAGTCTCACTACAATACATTTAATCAATTGAATAGACGCAGACACCATCACCTTGTTCATGCTGTGCAAGAGTAATCACACACAAGTTCATCCACACATGTTATTATGAAGGCGCAAGATTAACATCAATACTATTCAAATATCTAAAGAGTGAAAAATAACATTAACTGAAAAGCATCAAAACCTTCTTACTTAAAGATATAGACTCAAAATTTAAATAATAAATAACTTAAAATTTTCTCCTTAATCATAATTACATATTTTTCAACCTTCTAAATTTATTGACTGAAACTACGTCGATTGGGTAGATTCTTCCCACGCAGAGATAAAAACGAAGGAAAACACAGAGATGATTCAAAGTAGTAAATCACTTAGCAAGGGAAAGGGATGTTGGGTTTTACACTCCCAGTCACGCAGAATATAATAAAACGTTGAGACAGAGCTGGGGATACACCAAATCTGAAATCGTCGAGGGTAACTATGATTCTCATAGGTTACTACAGGCAACAAAATCGCTTAGGGAAGGAATTGACAAGGTTAAATGTGGAATCCCTCTGGCAGTTTACCCACCAAGAAAATCGTAGAGGTATACGTGTGAAAAATGCAAAGAATAAGGTTGTGATTTCACTAAGGTAAGAAGTAGAACTTTGTTGAGTTAAGGTAGTAAAGATCATTGGTAAAAGAATTACGAATTCCCTGAGCATAGGAGTAAAACCTCGCTTAGTTAAAGCAGTGAAAATTGTTGGTAAAATGACCACGAATTCTCTGAGCATAGGATTGAAATTCCGTTGTGTATAAGTAGTGGAAAATTGCTAGTAAGGACCAGGAATTAGTTGAGCATAGGAGTGTGATTTTGTTGTGTATAAGAAGTGGAAAAATCACTTGTAAGGACCACAAATTCGTTGAGCATAAGAGTGTCATTTCGCTGTGTATAAGAAGTGGAAAAAAATCATTTTTAAGAACCACAAATTTGCAGAGAAATAAAACAAATGTTTTAGAAACTCGAAGAGACACCCCAAGGTTGTTGGGTGTAAGAAATAATTTGCAGAGGAAAAATGTTTTAGAAACTGGAAGAGACACCCCAAGGTTGTTCGGTGTAAGCACAAATTTGCAAAAAAAAAAACGTTTTAGAAACTGGAAGATACACCCCAATGCCATTGGGTGTAAGAATGAAATTTGCATAGAAAGATGAATCTTTTCACTGGGTATTGATAGAGGGGTGAGGGAAGCGCCCTTGGTGTCCAACTCGTAGAGAGAAATCCCACAAATAATAATAAAAAACAACGCAGAGGGAAAGAAAATGTAGAGGAAGATTCTGCTAGAGAGTAAGACAAAGGGGACACAACTGCTCGGAAAACAATTTACAACAACGCAGAGGAAAGGGACCACTCACAAAATGCATAAATAAATCATTGTCATCGCATACTTCTTGAAGGAATCACAAGGGTAATAATAAAAAAACGCGGGGCAAGGAAGGACATGGCGCACTAAACAAACAAACTGGTCAGGGTAAAAAGGTGAGGACTGGTGCTCTTAGCCACTAGATATTATTCAAGGTAAAGAGCACCGGAAGGGCGCACCAGTCGTTCGAGAAATAAATTTTGTGGGAGACTCGCTATAAGAATCTTTCTACGAGGGCGGTGGGTTTCAAGGTTCAAAAACAAAATATTAAACATTCCATCATATCCTTTACTGCAAATTATCCACCCTAAATTTACAGCACTATACGATAGAATTAACTGCATTTTAAATTGAAACTTAATAAATTTCATATGAGTTTAGGATTACCGTAACCAAAGGAAAATAATTCAAAGTTGTTATTTTGTTGTCACGCTCCCTCCTATCTCTCGCCTCCTAATCGTTGATACTACATCGGTACCTCTCAGCGAACGCTAGGGGTAATATGCTTCCCCCTTAGCCCCGAGAGCTTCAAAGGGGCCATGTACAAACACAACCAGAAACTCAAGCTCCCATCTCGCCTCGCAAGGTCGAGCTGCCACTCTCTCTCTCAAGCTTGGTATCCCAACTCTCACAAGTTAAATCAGTCAAAGAAATTTTGGCAGCATAACTTTACGCATACCTGTCATGATCCTCTTTTCCTCTTTACCAATTGTTTTATAGGATTTTTCTTCAAGACACAATCCTTTTGTACATTTAATTCTCTTTTTAATTAATAAATTTTAGAATCCCCCCCCGTACACTTGTCACCCTCTTAATAGTTTCACAAGAAAATTTCCAAAATTTCATTTAATTATACGTCACTTTCCCTCACATCTCCTAAAAACGCTCCTTAAATCACTCCTACTTGTCTTATATTCCCTTATTCCCAATTTATGACTCACACATTTCTAAATCTTTGTTGAGTTAAAAATGGGATTCTTCTCTAGTTAACTAGACTCTAGATTCCTCTATATGCTTACACATTCTTTTTATAATTATTCCCTTTCTTATCTTAATTTCCAATTTAGTATTTCTTTCACATAATCATATAATTAAATCTTTAGATAAAATATTTCTCTTTTAATTCTTAACTTGATTTTTATTCATCCCCCTTTTATAAATTTATTATTTAGTTTTTAGTCTTTTTACCCTGATAGAAGACAGATCATCGATGCAGACCCTGTTAGAATGTAATGGATGTGCTCATTTTACCATTGACAATATCTCTATTGTCACCCAATCATAGGCCGAAGCCACCCTCCGAGCACCTTAACCTTGACAAAGAATCACTCCGGAAGAAAACCCTAGGCCAGATAGCCAAACAAAGGGTAGCGCACATTTTCCCCAAGGATAGTGAACCAACAATAGCTGATCAGATAGTCCAAACCCTAACCAAGAGATAGTCCAAGCCAAACGTGACCTGCTAGCTATTCCAGCTGCAATGGCAGCTCTCCTACAAACCTACGCACAAAACTGGGCACTGCAGTGTGCACAAGTGTTGCTCTGGAATTCTAAGACTACCCTGCTAGAATGCGAACTGGCCTCCTATATTTATACTAATTCTGGCTATCTGCCTTGGCCGACTTCTCATTCTAGGTATTTGTTTGTTCAATATATATTAATTTTTCTCACTGACTTCTTCTCTTGGAGGATAATAACCTAATATAAATTATCCTCTTGAGTCGACATGTCTTCTAGGGTTATTATCCAACTCATTAGGGTTTCTTCTTGCTTTCCGGAGTATTCTATTCTCATCAGGTTTACACGTGGAGGTAAATACCTCCCGTAGCTACCATAATATCAATACTCCCTCCTAGCTAGGGAGGTATTGCAGGTAATGGTCTTGAGCATGAACATACCATCCACCCGGTAGAATCAACATAGACTATATCATGACTAGATCATGAGCACCATCATCTCCATCATTATCATTAGCTGTATCATCTCTCAAAACCATACTCCATCTGAGTAATTAGACATGTTGTTGGATAAGTCACTCATACCACAGAGTGATACAAGAGTCATTCTTCTAATATGGACATATGTCCTAGAAGAGTAAATGTTTTGAACCATTCATCGTCTGGGAAATCTCTGTTCTTTGATCATCCATCTAGATGATAATCATTTCCAATACTGTTTATAGTCTTCAAGGAAATCTTTTAAAATAGAACACAACTGTGTCTATCCATAGTAGTGCATAACTACAATCCAGTGGTACACTACCACACCAAGTAACACACAAGTATTTGATCAAACAGTGGAACACATCCACCATAGTAGTATATATCAACTGTCATGTAATCTTCATAACAATCATCTGATATCAACCTGCACAAAAACAATGTTATGATATAAACTGAATCATATGGGCCATTCTTCTACTCACATCTGTGAGATCTCGATAGAGCATCTGCCCTCAAAAGGTAAGACATCAATGATGAGCTATCTAGACTATTCTTCTCAAGCAAGGAAGAATAATTGTCCTAATTTCTAAGCTTGGACCATTCCCCACCCTGGACCATTCCTCCGACACTAAACAAAGTGTAACCTGGAGAGAATGAATCCACCCTAAGGAATGCTTGTCTCCGATTGTTGAGCCTGGACCATTCCCCACCCTGGGCCATTCCTCCGACACTAAACAAAGTGCAACCTGGAGAGAATGAATACACCCTAAGGAATGACTATCTGGACCATTTCCCCTATTAACCACAAGAGGAAAAGAATATCATGTGCCAACCTCCAAAATGGACCATTCCTCATGTTAACCAAAATGAGAAATAGTTGTCCGGTGAGGCGGGTTAGTCTTCTTGAGTAACCCTCAAGAAGAGACACTGCCCTAGACCACTCCCCATGTTAACCACAATGGGAAGTCGTTGTCTATGGTACATCAACAATCTGGACCATTTTTCGAACTGGAAAATGTATGTCCGTCAGAAATCTCAATCCACTTTCCGAACTGGAAAGGAAACTGCTCATCCTGGACCATTTTTCGAACTGAAAAATGACTGTCCATAAATCAATACATATCAGTGCTCCCTCCCAACCTGGGATTCATCTCTTCCTTTTTCAATAAGGAAGTTGTCTCCACGAGCTCCAACTTGAGTACGCAAACTCTTTCATCTTGTATATAATCTTTACCAAAATGTTTGTTTATCTGCTCATTTGTGGAGGTATGTATTGCAGAACAAATTTCTCCTTTCTGGACTTCATCACAGATAATGTGATGCTTGATTTCAAATGTACTTCGGTCTGGCACACTGGTTTTTCTCTGAAGGCTTCATGTAGCTTTGATCAATAAAGTATATAATTGTTTGGAACACTGGAACATATCCATGTGGCACTTCTTCTGTCATCATGAGATCTGATCTACTGAGTAATCATCTTGATACAATATCTTTGTTATAGAAAATCTTCACCACGCTTCTGTTGTGCACTAGAGGTTCTCTACCAAGTTATCTTTTTCCATCTGCATACAAGGGTATCTTTCTGGTATGCCTCAAAGTCTTGAGGTTGCTCTTCATGCGCTCTTTGTTCAATTTCTCTAGAGAATAGTCTTTGCATTTATCTGATGTAGAATTCCAACTCATGGATGTTGCGGATGATATAATGAATCATGTAGAGATATGTCTGGTTTACTAGAACAAGTAATCATCATATTCTTCTCCCTCCATCTGGGACAACCTTTAGTTCTATATATCACAATTCTTTCATTTATAAGTCTTCCATACACTGTTCTTCATCATGACTTTCATTTCCTCTTCTTGATTGCTTTTAGTGAGTTCATATCAGGTTGGTAATCTTGTGATTCTTGATACAATGACTAGTTATTCTAGCTTCTCTTTCTTTCTTGGAATCTTCATGTTTTTATTTAGCTCTTGGGTCCATGGAGTTTCTTATAGATTCCATGTCCTAAAGATTCCACTTTTTCCTTTCATCATAGGATCACGGATGTGAATGGACAACCAGGGATACTTTAAGGCTTCTCTTCAAATAAGACATATTCTAAGGTCGAACTGAACACGTACTACTTTTCATGTTTGCTACCATGGATATATACTTCATCATCTTCAATGGATCATAGGATTAGCTCCCTCCTAATCCTTGCTTCATGTATGAGTGCGTATAATCGGCTCCCTCCGTCTAATAGAGTCCACGCTTTCGTCTACATACTTATTGTCTTCTGCAATATATAATTGGCTCTCTCTGTCTAACAGATTCCATGCTTTTGTCTTGTTGTCTTCTACAAAACGTCATAATTCTTTCTCCAATTTCCTCTTGATTGCTGAATTATTTCTGTCTTTGTTTCTTCTAGGTCTTTTCAGGATTGATTCGGCTTATCTTGCAATAGCTTCCAAATGATTTTTTTGATGTATTTCATCCTTTCATGTGTATTATCTAATGATATCAATCCTTATCTTGTTGTTCTTCCATAGGTATAGTTCTTCTTGGAACACATTATCTTCCAGGAGATAGATATACAAGATGTGTACAGAGACGATACAAACAAGATATGTACAWGAAATAAGAAGAGTATTGTTACCTTTAGAAGAATAAGTCTCTTTCATACTGCTTAGTCTTCTTTGTAGGCTCCTTTTCTTCGACAACTGATGCTTCGTGTTTTCTCCTTCCTTTTSTTCATGCTTGCRGCAAATGCATCCCATGTCTTGGGAAGATCATTGAGTAGTATGTTTACCAATTCCTTATCTGAAGTGATCTCTTCAATAKCTTTTAGTTGATTTCTTAGTTGGGAKATCCTCACAAAGTATGATGTTATCTTATCATGATCATTCATCTTCATGTCAGGGAGCTCATTCTTTAGACTCATTATTTGTCCAATGTTTCTAACTGAGAAGAGRTTTGTTAAGGCATCGTACATCTTCTTAGATGAGTCAAGATGGGAGATGTAGGGTATCAAATGGTATTTTATAGAGTCCACTATGACACTCATGGCATTGATGTCAGCGTCTTTGAACTTCTCCATAGCTCCAATGTTCTGTGGTTCCTTCTCTTTTCCTTCTTCAAACTCTCGTTTCACAATCTTTTCTTTCACGATATTCAACAATTTATTCTTGGCAAGGATTAGGTCAATCCTTGTCTTCCATGCTTTGAAGTTAGAAGCTCCATATAACTTGTTCTTTGACTTCATAGAGTAAGTCATGGCTACTTTGACTTGGTCAACCCTAGATTTGACCAAAAACTCAAACTTCACGTCTTGGCTTGCTGAGAGTATCAGGAGATGCGCTAGGCTAGGGTGCATTGATCTGTCGAGAGATTAGGTCAATCCCTTCACTTAAGGTGCCTCAACAAGAGGATTAGGGTTTATGCAACTGCACCTGCCAGTAACCCTCGTGGCATTGCTATGGGGACTGCTCCTGCTAGAAACCCTAGCGACAGTTCTTCAACGAGCTCAATATCCTTACGACTATGTTTCCTTCCAGTGGTTAGACTGAATGAGGGAGGGGTGGGCCCATAACCTGTTATAATGTAATGGATGTGTTCATTTTACCATTGATAATATCTCTATTGTCACCCAACCATAGGCCAAAACCACCCTCCGAGCACCTTAACCATGATAGAGAATCACTCCACAAGAAAACCCAAGGCCAGATAGCCAAACAAAGGGTAGCACAACTTTTCCCCAAGGATAGTGCACCAACAAAAGCTGATCAGATAGTCCAAACCCTAACCAAGAGATAGTCCAAGGCAAACGTGACCTGCTAGCTGATGCAGCTGCAATGGCAACTCTTCTCCAAACTTACGCACAAAATTGGGCACTGCAGTGCACACAAGTGCTTCTTTGCAATTCTGAGACTGCCCTGCCAGAATGAGAACTAGCCTCATGTATTTATACTAATTCTAGCTAACTTCCTAGGGCGACTATTCATTCTGGGTATCTGTCTGTTGAGTATATATTAATTCTTTTGGTCGACTTCTTCTTTTGGAGGCTAATAACCTAATATAAATTATCCTCTTGAGCCGACATGTCTTCTAGGGTTATTAGCCAACTCATTAGGGTTTCTTCTTGCTTTCCAAAGTATTCTATTCTCATGAGGTTTACACATGGAGGTAAATACCTCCCGCAACTACCATAATATCAACAGACCCCACTACTATTGTCATGACCACAACAATTCAACCAGAAGAACCGACAGATTCTGAAGAGGGAAAGCACATTTTTCATTCACAAATGTGGGTGAAGGGGACCCTGTTGCATTTTATTGTTGATAGCACAAGCTAAAAGAACCTAATCTTAGCAGAGGTCGTAAAACATTTGGGATTGTCGACAACACCACACCTGCAACCATACAACATCGGGTGGCTTCGCCATGGATGAGATATTCATGTCAACAAGAAGTGTCAATTGTCATACAAAATCCAACCCTTCAAGGATGAGGTATTATGTGATGTTTCCCCGCTGGATGTCTCTCATGTTCTCCTGGGACAACCATATATGTGGAAGTGCCATGATATTTATGAGTCTCGACTCCGTAGTGTCATTGTTACTCTAGGGGTTCATATCTATAGGATACGAGAGGTAGTTCTGACTATTGTCCCACCTAAACAGTGCCGCAAGGTAGTATTTGATACTACCCAATTTAGCTTCTTGACAATCTATTGAAAAGGTGAACAAAAGGGCACTACAACCACTACAGCCTCAGTCCAAGCACCTTCTATCCAACAGAATCAGATCGAAAAAATTGAAACAAAGTGTAGCAAGACTGGTTAAAAATTTCCAACCCTTCCAGCCACAGGTTTGTGACAACCTTCAACAAGCTAAGCAACGCAACTTCTCGAGCAAGGCAAGCAACTCATCAAGATGCAGATTCAGTAAACATTTTTACCTCTCCCGAGTGCCTCAACGCAATGGAGACCATTTCTTACTAAGGATCGAGGATTTATCCAGGTGGATATTGGTGGCCACCCACCTATTCCAACTGGCTCAAAACAGTTTTCTGGAAACTTACTATTTTTAGTAGTTTTTTTATTCCTAAATTTTCGGGGCCATTTTGAGGGCCTAAATGAAGTTTTTTTGGGGACCAAACACCTTAATGATAGCCAGAGGCTCATATTGAGCCCCCAAAATGATTCTCCTCAATGATACATTTCCAACAATCTATTGTGTGCCCCAAACAAATATCATATGCCAAAGTTACGCCCTCGGGAAGTTGATACACAAAACTACTCAAAACAGGGTCCAAAAAACTGTTGCCTTTTCATCTTCCGGGGTTAGGATTTTAGAATTTATTTATGTTGAAAATGCCTTTAGAACCTCATTGTATTCATATCCTAGATAATGTGAGTAGCCGTCACATTTCTTCTCAGAGATAAGCTGCCACCATTCTAGCGAGTCTTTCACTCTATATTTTTACAGTCTTTGTACATTTTCGGTCATTAATAGAAATTGTGTATTACTTTATCTCTGTGTTTATGGTTGCATCGTTGATACATTTATTTTATATTATTATATATATGAGATATCTCTGTATATTTATTTATTATATCTCCGCTCTCATTTCGTGCCGAAAATTATCTGGATCAATGGTATCAGAGCAGGGTGCTCTTGATCATTTTTCAGTGCATGTCTCCGACAAAGTCCGAGTATAACAAGTTGGGTCTTGAGCTTGTCTCTCTTGAGGAAAATCACTCTTGCATGCCCAAGAAACCCTCCATGGAGGAAGAAAATAAAAATGACAGAGAAAACAATTCTATTAATTTGTTTCTTGAGCAAGCTCTCACGCGACAGAGGGATGAAACGATGGATAATTTTTTCCACATCCTTCAATGTCTGCTGATAACAACATGAGCATCTTTATCAACTAACCACTTTGGAGGCACCTCGCCTTTCAAGGTACAAGTTAATTTTTATATTCCCATATTTGAAGGACATATAGATGCAGATGCATATGCTAGAAGGTTATTTATCTGTTCATAATTTCTGCAACAGGGAAAAGATCACCTCTGCACTCCTTAAGGATCTCCCCCGTGTCAAACATTGGTGGGAAACATGGGTGATTTTAGGGGCTAAATTTCGTTCATGGGCTAATTTTCCATGGTTTTTCCAAAAACAAGTTTCGCTATTTTAAAAATGATTCGCCCAAATTCTATAGGATAAAATTCTATTACCTTAAAAATCACCAAAAATTTATAAAAGATATATAAAATCCTTATAAATTTGAATATTTTTACAAAAATATCGCCAAACATTTATAGTTGGAATATGAAGGATTATTAAGATTCGCCAAGGTTTCTACATTCAAAAAAAAAGTTCCATCCTTAAAATCATCCCTGGTGGGAAACTTACTGGGAGCAAAGTTCCACAGAGGAATCTGGAATATATTGGGCCAAGCCCACTTGGTATTTTTTTGTGGATGCGGTCAAGGAACAATATTACCTTTTTGGAAACTATGACAACCAATACATGAGATGGACAAATTGCAACAAGAGAGGTGCCAAGCAGTGTTGGAGTTCATAAATACCTTCCATACCTTGTGCACCAAGCTAGGTATTAAAGACTTTGAGCGACATCTGGTTCTTAAATACCGTGGGGCTCTACATAGATACATCCAAACTGAAATGGATTTTTTGGACATCACATCACTGAGTATTTCTTATCGATATGTTGTTAAAATCGACTAGAAATTTAAGCACCAGAACAAGAAAGAGTTTGGGTTTGCAAATCTGCAACAACCAAGGTATGGAAAAGATGACCCTAATAGCCAGCCTTCAGAAAACCAGTCCAAGCCACAGGAAAAGAAGGGTAACATAAAGATGAAGAAGGACACTAGAAAATGGTGTGATTTCCACAAAATCTCCTCGAAGAACATCGATGAATGTCACTCAAAACAATTATTGGTGGCCCATATCAAAGACAAGGAGTTGAACCCCGATTCATAATCTAATTTAGAAAATGTTGATAGAAGACATATCATCGACGCAAACCCCATTGTTGTTGTCATGACCGCAATAATTCAACTAGAAGAACTAATAGATCATGAAGATGGGGAGCTCCTTTTTCATTCACATATGTGGGTGAAGGGGACCTCGCTGCATTTCCTTATTGATAGCAGAAGCCAGAAGAACCTCATCTCCGTAGAGGTCGTTAAACATTTGGGACTGTCGACAACACTATACCCGCAACAATACAACATTGGGTGGCTTCGCCAGGGATGAGATCTTCATGTCAGCGAGAAACGTCGATTGTCATATGACATACAACCCTTCAAGGATGAGGTATTATGTGATGTTTCCCCGTTGGATGTCTGTGATGTTCTCTTGGGCCAACAATGTATGTGGAAGCACCATGATATTTATGAGTCACCACCTCGCAGTGTCAATGCTACTCTGGGGGGTCATCTCTACACGATATCAGAGGTAGTTCCAACTATTGTCCCACCTAAATAGTATCTGATAGTATCTGTTCAAAATGTGAATAGAAGGACACTATAACCACTACATCCTCGGTCCAAGCACCTTCTATCCAACATAAGTAGGTTGAAAAGATTACAACAAAGCGTAAAGATTCCTTCTACACACAGGCATCTCATAGCTAGATTGGTTAAAAATTTCTAACCCTTCCAGCGACAAGTTCGTGACAACCTTCAACAAGCTAAGCAGTGCAACCTCTCCAACAAGGCAAGCAGCTCATCAAGCTGCAGATTCAATAAACGCTTTTCCCTCTCCCCTGGGAACTCAATGCAATGGATATCATTGCTTCCTAAGGAGGGAGTATTGATCAGGATGGATATCGGTGGCCACCCACCTATTCCAACTGACTCAAAACAGTCTTCTGGAAACTTACTATTTTTAGCAGTTTTTTTGTTCCTACACTTCTCAGACCATTTTGAGGGCCTAAATGAAGTTTTTTTGGGGACCGATCACCTCAATGACAACCAAAGGTTTTGATTTAGCCTCCAAAATAAATATCCTTGATGGTACCTTTCCAATGAGCTATCTTGTGCCCCAAACAAAGATCATATGCCAAAGTTACGTCCCTGGGAAGTTAATACACCAAATTACCCAAAACGGGGTCCACAAAACTCTTGGCTTTTCATCTTCAGGGGTTAGGGTTTTGAAATTTATTTATGTTAAAAAGGTCTTTATAGCTTCATTGTAATCATCTTCTGGAGAATGTGAGTAGTTTTCACATATGTTCTCACAGAAAAGATGCCACCATTCTAGCGAGTCTTTCACTCTATATTTTTACAGTCTTTGTACATTTTTCGCTCATTAACAAAAATTGTGTATTACAATATCTATGTATTTATGGTTGCATCGCCGATACATTTATTTTATATTATTGGATATCTGAGATATCTACATTTATTTATTATATCTCCGCTCTCATTTCGTGCTGAAACAAATAGTTAATAATGATTGAGTAAAAATTTATTATTGTGTTTTCTAAACCGTTATCATATCTACCTATTCCCATTATTTTATATAATGAAACAAGGATATAACTTATTTACCCAACATGATATTTCTTAACAAGGTCTATTCCTACTCAAAATCTAGATCTGTCATGCACACAGGAATTAAGGAGTAACCAAACGTTACCCATGTTAACGTTACCCATGTTACACGCTATTCTAACCTCACATATCCTCGTGATAAATATTGCCAAGAAGTACTGCCAATTATTAATTATACAACAGTGACGGATAATTACGATATCTTTTCAACAAGATATCACCCAAATGAGTGAGGGAGAAGGCATACTTACAGTTATCTACAAGGCTCTGAGATAATTATCCTTATCTTAGATTCTCATAATATGTTCAATCTATTTTATAAATGGACCAAAGAAGCTATAACTAAATCGTATAAATATACATAGTTATCATCCATTAAATGATAGTTTATTTAACTCTAAGGTGCACTAGTAAATATTTTAGGAATTCAATTGTCAGATTTGTTGGTCTGCAAGGCTTCCAAATTTTAAGTTATCTGATTACTCTATGGTTCAATACTAAGGAAATAGATCAAGATCGAGATCTTCAATTACATTGGTGTCACATCTTATTGTTCCTTCTATTAAGGATTGATCTATGTACCGTTATAATAGTTATTAGAGCATTATCACCTACCATGAAGAACTTAGTACTCTAGAAATTTCGTCATCCATCAATTCCTCGAATCAAGAGAGTTATTGCCTTCGGCGTCTGGGTCTCGCAATTAATTCAATTTAAATGTGGGAAGAAGAGTATCGAGTTTTGAATCGAACCCCATCCAATAATTTTGAGTTTGACATTTAGATTATGGGTTGAGTGATCAACCATTGAAATCTTTACAATAAAGACGATAATGAGAACACTTCGGCCAAAACCTCAATATAAGATACATTTAAACATTTCCAGCAATCAACTAAGTCGAAGTGTGAGTAGGATAGAAAAGAAATGGAGTAATAGATGATAGTTGGCGTAATATTAAGTATGGTTAATAGGTTGCAGATAAACTCTAGATACAATAGAGTCTAAGATTAGAATAAATACTACTACACCGTCCAAGATCTCTCATATGAAGACAAAATTAAATCCAACCACTATAATTCTAGCTCATGCAGAAAAAAATTATGATTTACAACAACAAAGAGTGGCAGTTTTAACAGATTCATTGATTACAAAGTTTTAACCCGCTTCGAAGTAAAGTTTCTTGCATCCTGTCCACATAATACGAATAAAAATATATAGCTACTTATTATAATAATACTAATATTAATAATGGATGGTTGCACTATAGAGCTTAGAGCTTGAAGATGAGCTCTAATATCAAATGTATGACCCAAAAATTTAACCCAAAGTAAACCCAAGAAGCATCACTTTTTTTATATTTATAAGGACCGATAGATTCTCAATTCTTAATATACATATAATCATACAAAACCAATGCACAAAAATAAGTTACCTTTCATCAGAAGTCGTCAATTTTCCTCTTAGAGAAGCTCTCAAGAATCAATCCAATGATTATATGTCGAACCTTTATTACTCCTTGTCAATCTTGCCAATCCACTGAAGGACTCACAAGTACCTCCCAACCAATGCTAGGGGTACTTTTCTTCCCCCTTAACCCCCCGAGCCGCAAAGATACCACACACAAGAAACCAAAAACAATAGTTCCAAGCTTGTGTCGCAAGGAAGATATTCCACACTTTCTCCAAGCTTGGTATCCCAACTCTCACAACTAAAACACATTCCACAATAATTTTGGCAGCATAACCTTACCAAGAATAAGTGAGACCCATTCTCATCTACACCAATTGTTTTATATAATTTTTCCCTTGACACATGTCATCATGCACAAATAATTAACTTTTTAATTTAATTTAAATTATAATTATTCACCCACACACTTGTCACACCCTCTCCAAGTTGCACAAGTATTTACCAATTTTATTTTATTTAAAACACAATTTCCCTCACATTCCCCAATGTGATCCTATTTTCTTTCTTTGTTGTCCCTTTGTTCCCCAAATTATCATTTAATGAGTGTCTCCTAATTAGATCTTAGTTAGAGTTGGAATATGAGTTTTCTTCTAGTTAGACTAGTGGTAGCTTTACTCTAGATACTATTCTACGTGTACACCTATTCTCTCATATTTTATTTCGTTCTATTTAAAAAACCCCTTTTATTAATTTCTTGCACACATGTGCATTGTATCGAATCTTTAGATTTTTCTTACTTTTTCCTTAAATTGATTTATCTTAATTCTTTTAATTTATTTAATATTTTAAAGTTTATTTCCCTAACTAAATTTAGACTTAGGCTTAGTATTAGAATTGGGCTTAGACTTTTATTATGATTTATAATTAATAAATTCACTATTTAATTAATTATTTTAAATACGACAAGGTCTAATCAATTCAAAATTTTCTAGGCCACCTAGATTTATTGACACATGATTCTAATCAATTCAATGTTTTCTAGGCCACCTAGATTTATTGACACATGTTTTTAATTACGCGACATGCCCTTCAAGACACACCTTCGTTCTCCAAGGGTGCCACTAGCCTTTGACTCGTTTTGAAAGATTGTCCGACCCTTGGAGTCAACACTCCACTCGGTCGACCTTGTGAGAGACTAATGGCTTCTAAGAAATAAGGACTTTGCATTATTGTGTTCTCCTTAAAATATTCATGAGTGACTGTCTGAGTCCGCCCTCATGACATTGTGGACATCTCAAAGTAGGTAATCATTAACCTACCATTCGAGCCATGACGAGAGTGCTAGTAGGATATGACAGGGACCACACCTCTCCCTCAATGTCTTGTTTCTGTGCATGGCCCATTTACTCCTTATGTAAGTTGTCAATGATCCATATACATAAATCATACTATAATCAGTCATATTTCATATGTGCATAAAATGAAATACTCAAACAAAATACAATCCACACCCTTACTCAATGCAGATTCCAAGGAAGTCCATTGATTCCGTTAGCGTCCATAATCTATCATATATCATGCACACTAAGGAAAACTTGTCAATAACATCTGTCAATACATATATATCAATTAACAATAAGTAGCAACACATCATCATATCATGTATAATCCATAATCGAAATGAAATCACAATGTACCATAATCGAATCACGCAAGTGTCCTCAAATAATAAGTGAAATAAAAGTGTGCTCGGTAGAGTGGGATGTTACATATTTTAGCATTTTAAAATGTGAAACTTATCAAAGCAAAGGCTCTTACCTCAAACTAACTAATCATGGGAAGCATTGGGAACAAACCCCTTTGTATCCTCATGTATTGTGTATGGACCATAAACACAGGATGAATATGGGTTTAACACAATTACCAAAACCAAATGAAATTCTCGTTACAAGACTATTTCTCTATGTGTTGAGCATGTGTACATTACACCAAATCATTTACGTGGAGCGAGCGAAGTAAAAAATCTCAACACAATTTTGATGGGAAGGATACTTCACTATAGGGATGGCTTGCATATCAACACAACGAGGAATAACTCATTAATACAGTATTAAAACAAAAATAAATTTAAAAGAATTCTTGTAATTTGTAAACTATAGAAAATTTAGCTTACATAATCGTGACAATGGCGATTGCAGATGGAGTATGTAAACAAGAAAACGCATGAAATTAAAGCCTATGCATCCCATAGAAAAACAAACATAGGATTCCTCCATTGTGTAACAATGGAAGTGCATTGAGTATGAATTGGCTGATGAGCCATATTCAAGGAGAATAGTATTGTTAGGTAGGAGGACTATCAGTACTCTTGAGTGGCGCCAAAACATGTCATTTACTTAATTACTGCTAAGTGGAATATAATCGTTCAACTACGCAGTTTAAGTGTAGTTAATTCTTAAAATAGATT
>ML818336.1:4576-32302 GCA_009831015.1 Picea engelmannii | reverse complement strand
AAACTTCTGGGTACATTAGAGTCTAAGATTAGAATCAATACTGCTAGTGTCCAAGATCTCTCAGATGAAGACAAAATTAAATCCTCCATTCTAATTTTAGGTTATGTAGATAAAAATTACGATTTACAACAAAAATGAGTGGCAGTTTTAATAGATTCACTGATTACAAAGTTTTAACCCGCTTCAAAGTAAAGTTTCTTGCATCTCGTCCACATAATACGACTAACAATATATAACTACTTATTATAATAATACTAGTATTAATAATGGATGGTGCACTATAGAGCCGAGAGCTTGAACATGAGCTTTGATATCAAATGTATCACCCAAAACTTTAACCCAAAGTGAACCCAAGAATCATCATTTTTTTTATATTTATAATGACCAATAGATTCTCAATTATTATTATACATATAATCATACAAAACCAATGCATAGTAAAAGTTACCGTTCATCCGAAGCCGTCGATTTTCCTCTTAGAGAAGATCTCAAGCATCAATCCAATGATTCCACATCGAACCTTTGTTACTCCTCGCCAAGATTTTCAATCAATTGAAGGACTCACTGGTACCTCCCAGCCAACGCTAGGGGTACTCTTCTCCCCCTTTATTCCCCCGATCCGCACATAAGAAACAAAAAACAATAGCTCCAAGATTGCCTCGCAAGGAAGAGCTTCCACTCTTTCTCCAAGCTTGGTATCCCAACTCTCACAAGTAAAGCCATTCCCTTCTACACCAATTGTTTTATAGAATTTTTCCCTTGACACATGTGCTCATGCACAAATTATAAACTTTTTAATTTAATTTAATTAAGATTATTTACTCACACTTGTCACACTCTCCCCAAGTTGCACAAGTATTTATCAATTTTATTTTATTTAAAAGCCAATTTCTCTTACATTCCCCAATGTGATTCTATTTTCGCTCTTAGTTGTCTCTTTGTTCCCCAAATTCTCATTTAATGAATGTCTTCTAACTAGATCTTAGTTAGAGTTGGAATACGAGTATTATTCTATTTAGACTAGTGGTATCTTTACTCTAGATACTATTCTATGTGTACATCTATTCTCTCATATTTTATTTCTTTCTATTTTAAAAACCCTTTTTATTAATTTCATGCACACATGTGCGTTTTATCCAATCTTTAGATTTTTCTGAGTTTTTCCTTAAATTGATTTATTTCAATTCTTTTAATTTATTTAATATTTTAAAGTTTAGTTCCCTAACTAAATTTAGAATCAAGCTTAGACATTTATTGGGATTTATAATGAATAAATTCATTGTTTAATTAATTATTTTAAAGTCGACAAGGTATAATCAATTCAATGTTTTCTAGGCCCCCTAGATTTATTGACACAATTTTTTAATTATGAGATGTGCCCTTCAGGACGCACCTCCGTGCTCCAAGGGTGCCACTAGCCTTTTGACTGTTTTTGGAAGTTTGTCCGACCCTTGGAGTCAACACTCTACTCGGTTGACCTTGTGAGAGACTAAGGGCTTCTAATAATAACTCCGTCTTATTGCATGCTCCTTAGAATCTTCGTAAGCGACTGTCTCAATCCGCCCTCACTACATCATGGACCTATCAAACTAGGTTATTGTTAACCTACCATTCGAGCCACGACGAGAGTACTAGTGGGATGTGATGGGGATGTTGCTACACCCCTCCTTTAATGTTTGGTTTTTGTGCATGGCCCCTTTACTCCTTATGTAAGTCAGATTAGAAAACATCGTCAACCTGCATCCATTGAAAAAAATAATGTCAATCATCCATATACATAAATCATACTATAATCAGTCATATGTCATATGTGCATAAAATGAAATACTCAAACAAAATACAATCCACTCCGTTACTCAATATGGAGTCCAAGGAAGTCTATTGATTCCATAATGATCCATAATCTGTCATTTGTTCTGCACACTCATGAAAGCTCGCCAATAGCATCTTCCAATACATATATATCAATTAACAATAAGTCACAACACATCATCATAACATGTATAATCCATAATGGAAATGAAATCACAGTGTACCATAACTAGATCACTTGCATGCAAGTGTCCTCAAATAATAAGTCAAATAAAAATGTGCTTGATAGAGCAAGATGTTACATATTTTATCATTTTAAAATGTGAAACTTATCAGAACAAAGGCTCTTACCTCAAACCGACTAATCATGAGAATCATTGGGAATAAACCCCTTTGTATCCTTTGAGCATTAACATGTTGTGTATGGACCATAAACACATGATAATATGGGTTTCCATACAAACCAAAAAATAAACACAATTACCAAAACCAAATGAAATTATCGTTACAAGACTATTTCTCTATGTGTTGAGCATGTGTACATTACACCAAATCATTTACCTTGAGCGAGTGAAGTAAACAATCTCATCACAATTTTGATGGGAAGGATACTTCACTCTAGGGATGGCCTGCATATCAACACAATGAGGAATAACTCATTAATACATTATTAAAACAAAAATAAATTTAAAATAATTCTTGTAATCTGTAAACTATAGAAAAATTAGCTTGCATAATCGTGATAATGGCGATCGCAGGAGTATGTAAACAATAGAACGCATGATATATATAAACTAGTAATTCGATGTGTAAATAGGATTCTGATCATATCATTTAAATAATGATATCTATGGAATAAGTATGAAATTTAACCTTTATGAGTATATGAGTTTATATGTTAAGCATTTAAAGGATAACCATGGAATTTTTAAACATAAGAGGCAATAGGAATTTGTATGGTAATCATGAAATTTATTTTATAGATAGAACAAAAATATTAACCTATTGTACACCTTACTTCTAGCAATTAAATACAAAATACCCATTTTGTGTAAGTGGAAAACAAATGGTCATTACAGAGATAATATGCTTAAACTAAAAGAAGAAAAATGCAATACTTGAATTGAGAGAAGCCCACAACCTGTTGGAATTGAGGTTGGACCTTGGCATAAGGTATCAATAAGTCAGTATCATTTTATCATAGCATCATAACCATTAGATGTATTAACAAGTAAATAATATAAAAAAATGATTGAAGAAGCTCTCACAATAAATATTACTAGGAATAATTGAACAAAACATGTTAATGTGTTTTTGTATTTAAAAAAAATAAAAATAAAATGGAGAAGGTGGTGTTACACCCAACTTGAGCTCAAAGAACTCTTTCATATTTCTTTCATAATATTGTTCTAAAAAATATTTATTTCGGAAATATGCTTTGAAATTCTTCCATGAAACCTTCCTCTCATCATGGTGTTTTTCTTTCTTAAGTTGATCCCACAACATGGCTACCTTTCCTTGCAAGTGGTAGGTTGCAATTATCATTTCTACCTTGGAGGAATAATTATGAAGCTGTAAGTATTTCTTCATTTCCAATAGTCAGGTATCAGCCTCTTATCCCTTCCTATGCCCGCCATTTAAATATGGTGGCTTTATTTCCAGAGTTCACCTTGCAATATGTCTCCCTCGGGCCTTTTCCTTTGTCTCCTCATAGGGGACACACTTGGGTTTCTCCTTGACCCTAAACTTGCATGAGATATCCTAGTGGATTTCTGGAAATGAGGGTTCTTGTTCATGCTCCTTGACTTCCTACCATTCCCATGCTCATCCTTTCTACTATGGTATTTGGATGATGCCACTTGTCTAGCACTAGTTGTTTTATTTGTGCTAAAGTCTTTATTTTCTTTACGTTGTAGCATGTTCATGCTCTGAAGTATCTCTTCCTAAGTTTTCATAATCTTCTAATTATCTACCCTATAAGTCTCCACTTATCTCTGTAGGGTTCTCATGGCCACGTGTTATTTTCTCTCTCTGCTTCCATTGGACTCTATCTCAGCATGTACCATGTTGACATGTAGCCCTCTAAATTCCTCTCCATGATTGTAGGATCCTTGGGCATATTCAATTGTTGTTGTTCTCATATAGGAACCAAAATTCCTCATTGTACCTCTAAGGTCTACAAGAAAATGTGCATGCAAATAAATTTATGTTAGACAAAAGTATATACATACACAATTATGGAAAACAAAACATAGGTTTTTGTTCTCTTTAATGACACCAATCATCTTATTTTGCATTAACTTTAACTTATGTTTTCCAAATAAATTTTATGGGTTGAGTGTTGGATTCTCCTCTAAAATATTTTCTAACGACTACTTTCTTTCTTAATTCTGAGTTGTGAGAATAAAGTTATGGCCATTTGAATATTACTAATTTGATCCATTTTATACATTTTTCATTCTGGTGCAAATAATCTTAGACACCAACCTATTCCACTTGTAGAAGTAAATATTTCAAGAACTACTAAACCCTTTGTATGAGACATAGATAAAAATTATGACAGGGAACTCATAAAAACTCTCAGATCATCGTTTTGATTCTCCAGTCGAAAACTACAACAATATGGAAATGAAAACTTTGTCCTTTTTCACCCTTTTTCTCCAAACTTAGAATTTTTAGCCAAACATACTATCTCCCAAATGGTGTATTTATGGAAAATCTTTAGTAAACCAAAATTCTATATCTTGGTGAGTACACAAAATTTTGAGAAAATAATGTTTTCCATATTTTCCATCTAGAGACCCTTTTCCTCTGAAAATCCAAAAAAGCCCCCAAAAGTGGCCAATAATAGTGGATTTTGGCATATTTCAGCATCCTCATTCCAAACCCCTTTGGTTTTATTCATTTCCTTCCTGGGTTATTTCTTTGTTTACTTTCTAGACTATCTCCAAGAATTTCAACTTGATTTAAACTTTTGCCAACGATGTTGACACATATATTTAAAAATCATTATTTTGCAATTTATGACAAATTGAATAACTGAGCAATGGACCTCTGTAAGAATTATTTATCCTTCCTTACTGCGGACAAAACCAAAAATTTTCATCTCATTCAGAGTTAATGTGCTAATGTTATGGCCAAAATGGGATTTTGGCTTCAAACTTGGGTTTTTACAGTTTTTCCTACATGGCTTCCTTGTTGTGACTATATTTGTAGCATTTTGGGTCCACATAGAACCTTGAGGTGATTCCATTCCACCCTCCCAACCTATGTCATAAACCTTCTCTCTCTTCTTTATCCTCTTTCTCTTACACTGACCTAAAACATTAATAAAATATTAATATTTTACGGGCCCCACCTCCCCAACTAGCACATATTTTACCTCGAATAGGAAAAGGGTCCCACCCTGACTAACAAACTCTGTGTTGTGCCCCTTCATTGTCTACGGGGATGGGATGGTCCCATCCCACACATTTTACCTCGGCATGTGCAAACTTGCACATCTCCCAAATTCGACGATGAAGATTTGGGGAGATTGATGAGAGAGAGGTTGTGTCACATCCCAAAAGTACTCAAAGTTTAACAAACATTTGGGTCATGACATTCCAAATTGTTCTCCACATGGAATGATCTCTATGGTGTCACATGATATGAGACTTCAGACCAAAACTACCTTGCTACCCATGCGACAGTGGTTTGTGGTTCCACCATACCACTGTCTCATGTGGCTCCCACATCAATTGTCACCCTACTACCAACTACCACCATGTACCTACAACCATGGAAACACAAATTGTCTCTAGTATGTTACCTCCACATGGAATCCACGTCATGTTGACGTCATGTACAATAAAATACTCAAACATTCTCAAATTTCGAATTTTTCCAATTTTCCAAAAATGCATAATTTTGAAATTTTTCCGAGGCCTCTATGAGACCCTAAAATAAGCTTGCTAATGGCCGATTTATGCCTAGTGTGTATCGACTCGACCTTTGCACCCAAAATTTGACACTCTTGTGTCGAATTCTTAACCAATTTCGTTGCATAAATTGGGGGTTTTTCCCAATTTCTCCCAATTGTTCATGGATACAATGTAATTTCTAGATTTTGACTAATTATAGGCTCAACACAGCCTTAACTCTAATATTTTAGCTTTTCTGTGTTGAGTCTTACCAATATAGGCTCAGTGTTTGAGACTATCACTCTCATACCATTCTATAACATTCCCCAGCTTAACCAGGGAACATTACTATGTGAAATAACCCAAAACTCAAAATTTTCTTTTGATAAATAATTCTTGTAGCTTACGAGCTACATATTAAACACATTTTTAACTATAATTTGATACCCATAATTAAATGTATCTACAACATTTTGAATGAGCATAATGCATCTATAAAATAATCTACAACACAAAAAAAATCATTCTCATGCACAGGGTGAAAACAAATCCTTTAAACTCATAAAATAATTAAAAATTATCTTTTTAAAACATTTGTGCAACGAGATGCTTGGGAAGGACGTTCCCCCCAACCATAGAATTGTTGTTTTAGATATCAACAACAAGTCACCCCCGAACTTGGGTTAGGAATCCACAAGAGAAGGGTGTCTCTAACAGTCCACTCACAACTCAAAATCGTTCAACCCACTGGTATCCTCCCAAAACTATCCTGAATTCCCCCAACTCTCTTCCTCTCGACCTAGCCAACCCAAGGAATATGCCTCTTCAATTATCTATGTCCCTCGGGTGTCCTATTAATTTATCAGGGCCTCTCTCTAGCACACGTAACGAAAACTACCAGAAAACAACAACAAATACTTGTTGTTACAGTGCAATTCTTGCAAAAGTTCACTCTTGAGGCCTGAAAACCTGGCACTTCAATCTTCATCTTGAGAATGATCCAAAAGTGTTCCAACATGCTCTAGAATTCTCCCATCTTTCTTGTTCTAGCTCCAACCCTCTATTTCCTTTCTCTCCCATTGTTGTTTATGCAAACAATCCATGTGAAAAACTGCCTAGTATCCCCCATACAAATTTCCTCTATTTTTCCAAGATAGTTGACTTCTCAATTTCCCCAATGCTGATTGTATTCTAGCCCCATTCTTCTAATAACTATGGATGTCACTTCTACACCCACTCCCTCACATGTATTTAATGATTGGGCTCTCATACACTAAAAAAAAATAGAATGATTTCCCAAATGATAATAGAATTCAGAAATTTGAGTTTGGATTAATACCCATAATTAATTTCCTCCTTGGACCCCTCTTAGACACTCATAGACATTTTTAAACATTCCCTCTTTTGTGGATAAATAATCCCACATATCCAATAGTATCACATTATATTAATTAAAATTAGAAATACAATTCGCATATTACATCACTTGTCCATAGTCATATTTATATCTACACATAAATTAAATTGAGAATTATAGTGGGGATGTTGCATTTTATGTAAGTGCACAAAGTATTACTAATATTCTCAAAAGTTGATAACTTCCATAAATGCATGGTAAATTGGGAAGATGAACCCAAATTGACACTCTAGTGAGTTACATACTCTTAGGATAAAAATCTTCAAACCAATGGGTTATAAAAGGTTTAGCACATCTCTAAAACCATGGACCCTCATCTACAATAATTAGCATGAATGAACAATTAAAAAAAACTTTGTAACATAAAAATATCTCACTTTTCTTTATCTAAGTCATGTGGATCCACTGGAACATTACCATTGTAGGAGGCCAATAACCATTAAATTTTATATTACTCAATCTTTTTCATATAATAAATATAAAAATGTAACCTTATGTGGTGTGATTTCCACCATCAACGTCTCTTCAACATACTTCACTATATATATTCATTAGAAGAAGGAGAACAGTTTGAATATCTAGAGAGGTAAATTAGTGTTTTTCTACATCCCAAAAAGCATCCCAAATCTTATCACTCCACAAAATAACAATGTCAAAATAAAATTTAAAATAAAGTTAAATCTGTGATAAGATACTTATGATCACATTAGGTTCCGATGAGGTCGTCTTTTGTTTAGCAAGTTCAGTTCCCACAGTTCCTTTGGCTTTGAACTTATTAACTTCGAATCTTATCTGCGCAAAATTTTCCTTCCTCAATGACTCCAAACCAAAATACATGTCTTCCTAGGCAGATCAACTTCACAAGTGGGCATGATCCCATCGACTACATGAGAGATTCTCTAAGGCAGATCAACTTCACAAGTGGGCATGATCCCATCAGCGACCTGACAGATCCTCTAATTGTTTATCTTCATAAATGAAAATGCTTATATATTTTCAATTTTATCTCAGGTTTTTCAATTCAAGTAAAGAAATAAATTATAGAATTTAGCCCACTGGCGTCGTGGACATCAATATTTGCATTGTTTCTCGTCTACCAACAAATGCCTTCCTAGCAAAACAAACACTGAAACTTAGTGGTAATAAAACCGACTGTAAACCTTCGCTTAAAGATCATTTGAAGGCATTTAAAAAATATTAACATAGATGTTTAAATTGATATTGAAACATAAGAGATATAAACATGTTACATTTTAATTAAATAAGTTAACAAACTATATAAAATATTTTTATAATAATGTTACTTTTTCATAATGTTAAAAAAAAAGTTGAAAGTATTCATTAAAAAAAAAATTGAAAGTATTCATTATTTACAAAGTTCTAAACAAAATCAGATAGTACATTAACACATTTGCACTATGAACAAGAATATCCCTTACCACAAATGATTGTATGATTTCAAAAGCTTTCAGAACATTTTTTAACCACGGTATCACGTAAGATTTATTCTGATAGTTTTTTTGTTTTGCAAATGTAGTTTCTTTTCGAGTGCAATAGAATGTATGCAAAAGTTAAAAGAATAAGCACATAGGAAATATGTTTTGCAAAGAAAAATTGAAAATAAGTTTAAAGTAATTTTTTTTCATTTTCATAGTTGTATAATGTAGTTGAGCTTATATGGAGAGATGAAAGTATGTTAAAAAAATTTTGACATCAACAATAATGTTATCTATTGGTAATTTTTTTGTTTATTAAAAACCCCCTAACAAGAAAAAAAATATCTAAAATATTTTGTTTGTATTGTGCAAATGGTATCAAGTTTTTAATTTTTTTTTGTTTATTAAGAACCTTCTAACAAGGAAAAAAAATATCTAAAATATTTTGTTTGTATTGTGCAAATGGTATCTCAACAAGTTTTAGTTGGTAAAGTTCAATTGATATTTTTATTTCTTTTGTGAATTCTACATTGTTTTGTGTAATATAATGTTTTTTTCTATTGAAAACAATGTTGTTATAATAAGTTGTTTACATTCATTGCAAAATGGTTTGAATGGAGGTATGATGATATGAGTTTTTTGGGTCATAGGGTCTTTGTTAGTATATTATCAAAATGTACAAAAGAAAAAGTAATTAGTTGTAAAAATAATTGAATTTTAGTAGTAAGCATGTGACTAAAGATTTTCCTGAACATTAATTTTTGGAAGAGTTTGTAAATAAGATTTTGTAGTATTGTCATTGAGTGACTCAAGGAAACTAGAGAGACATGTAGCAGTGCTTCTATAAGGTGTTGCATATCAAAGTATGTTTATTTGTAATGGTCATTCAAGTGAACCTAATAAACATTGCAAAAATTTAAATGCTAGTAATTAAATAAATATGTAAATATGAAATATGCACAAAAATTCACCATCCTTGACATACATTTCATATTGACCATTGCTTTTGGTGACATGAAAAAACAATTGCTACAAAACTACCAATTGAGTAATCGTGATTTTATTCCAAAAGGCCTTTGATTTTAGTGTTTGGAGTGAGCCTACATTCAATACAAACCAATGGTATCTTTTCAACTATAGAGTTTGAATTCAATGCAATAGGATGGATAGCATATCCTCTTTCATATTTGATTTCTTTAATGATATCGAACCCAATTATACAAACATACCTAACAAACATACCTACCAGGGGGAGTGGTAGAAACTGGAATATTAGATTGTCACTAATGTTTACGTTAATTGTTATCTGTCCATGCATGTCAATATGATCAACATGCACACTACAAGAAGAACAAATTCTTACAGAGGTATTTATGGAACCTCCCCAAAAAATTCTTCTCTTAGTTGCTTATAGTGGAGGAGGGTGTCGAGAGGTTTTTACGGAGTTTTTTTTTGGTGTGCCTTTATGGTACAAATGCACCAGTGTGCACCTAAAAAATACTCCACTTGGCCTTAAATGTTCAAATGTACCGTCACTGTTCATAACAGAGGCGAGTGATCATAGTTTTTTGAAGAGGTATTTTTCTTAGTGTGCCTTTAAGGTACATAAGCACTTGTAAGTTCATGAACAATATATAACTCATGCATCCATGTTACAATAGTGCCACCATTCTTTATAATAAAATTACATGCACCAAATAAATCTCTCTCATGTCATTGAACAATATGCATCAGGACATTAATGAACAATACAACATCGACACATATATATTTCAGTATCACTACCATACTTTATAATAAAATCGCATGCAACAAATAAATAACATCCGTGTCATTGAACGGTAAATCCTAGGTAAATAATAAAAAAATGCATCCTATGCATCCTATGCTCTCTAGTCTCAAGTAAACACTAGGACTCACCTTTATTCCTAAGATGTGATGTTTTTGGTGCTCTACACCGACTAGGATAGCTCCATTAGTGGATTCCACATATTTCCAAATTTTGGAAATTACCACGAATTTTCATTTCCTCTCAACAATGAAACGATGCCTCTTTGGGATAGAAGATACAAGATAAATTATTTCTTACCTTCCTATTTTCATTTTCATCTAATCAAAATTAGAATTTAGCTTGAAATTTCGCATTTTTTTCAATTTTGTTTTCTTTTCACGTGGTGTGCTTGATCGGTTTAGCTTGCCATGAAGAGATGTGTACTATGTTAAATACATAATGATCAGTAACTCTAGTGCATACTATGTTAAATACACAATTACCACCACTTTTAGTGTGTCCATATATGTGTGCATAGATGTCATGCAATCTAGAGAACCGTGGTAAATTACTAAAAAACAAAGTGGTGTGTCCTTCAAAATGCAAATGGGTTCAAAACCACACCCGACCATAACACTTCATTAAACACACTGTTGTCTCAATGATATATAAAACTTAACCTAGTGGTGATCCAATTCTAACTAACCATGATGATCGTACCAGAAAATAACACCTCTAAAAGTCAATGTTCAAATGCATCGTCATAATTTATAAAAAAAAGACATGCTCCAAATAAATTGCATTGGTTTCGGTTAACATTACACATCGATACACTTCACTTACTTAACTGCACCACTAACATAACTATTTATAAAATTTAGCATAGAAGCGAAACCATTGTAATCCAAAGTACCGACACTCTATACAGAAAGACACCAAGACATATATTTCCCAAATTTTCATAGCAGGGCATCTCATTGGATGCCTCATTCCCTGTGCACTCTCATTTACAATGCACCAAGGAAAAAATGAAGGTGCTCCATTATCACGGTTGTACTAATGCATTAATAATAACACCTCACACTAGTTTGTTGTGTCATTTATGTGGACGCCCTATAATCGATGTTGTTGACCAAAGAATGTACCATTAAACAAAATATTCGTGCTCCAATAGCATGGTAGAAACATTGTGTTTATATGAGCACATCACACCACATAATTTCATGTACAACAATTTCACTGGCAAGTGCAGATGAAATGCACTGATAATGTAAATAGCAAGACACCGGGTTGAATTTTCACAAATTTGCAGTGCAGGGTGTCTTATGGAAAACATCGCTAAGATGCTAGGAAGTGCACCAATTGAGATAAATGAATTGGTGCGTTCTATTAATCAAATGTATCGCCAAGTTTTTAAAACAAAAATTTCCTCTTCGGTGCATCAAATAAATAAAACGCACCAATGATGTGTAGTACAACACTGTAAGAAAAATACATATTAATTTACCATCTCGGTTCATTTTATGGGATGCATTATCACAGATGCGTTATAATACAAAAGAATTGATATTAATTCACACAAAGATCAAATGAAACATTGGTGCATTACTTTAAATGAAATGCACCTTGACGGTTAAGCAAATTGTACCCAGAAAAATAGTTTAAAAATTATCATTATGTGCACATTGTAAAACACACCCATTATAAGTTTGTCGTGAAAATACAATGCACTTGTGAAAAGTGTTTGTTGCATAAACTAACATAGAGAGTCGGTGTTTTTAATATAACCCAACACAATGTGTGGTTTCACACCTAACCTTAACCCGTGTGTTATATATCACAAAGAATTACTATAGATATCGATTCTCGACTAACAATGATGCATCAGTGCATTATATTTAACATATGTTTGTTCGGTGCCTTATGTCTAATAAAGAGCATCAGATGTTGTGCATATGTATTTGTTAATAATACCACTTACTTTTCCACGTTATATATGTTTCATTTTTATATTTTAAATTCATTTTATCTGCATATGTACCTAAAAAGGATTTTATGTGAATCATATACATCGGTGATGTCGATCTTAGAAGAAACAAGAGTAGTAGCAACTAGAAGAAGAAAAAATTAGTTCACAATCTACATATGAAAATCTCCACAGTTAATTTTTGTGGAGGTTTTTCTTTCGGAGGAAAAAAAATAGGTCACTCTTCGGTGCCTCTTATAATTTAGCATATAGACTCCAAGATATCATCCTCATCGTTCCTATAGCCATAATATGAATTGATGTCAATTCGCTTGTAAATCGCATACCTACACCTCCTCTTCTTCTCCTCGATGAGGCTTATCGAATATCTCTCTCAGGATGGAGAGAAATTTTTTATTCCCAAAGTATCTGTAACTGGGGCCCTTTTCTTTGGTACCGAGCACATCAACTTCATTCCCTTCTGAGAATTTCATCTTGCCCTGTACTTTGGCATAGTTAGGATTGCAAAGCTCTACGATCAGAGCTTATGAGTTCCCCTTTTCTATTTTCAGTAAGAAAGGATCCTTGTGCATGTCTTAATTATAACACTCTATGAGGCTTAATATTGACCTAAGCTCCATATTGTATATTTAAAAGAAGTTAAGAATCACATTTGAAAAAGCAATCGATGATCCATAAGCTTTGTCATCATGTCTTATCGTTAAGTATTAATCATTTCCTTGACCTCGACCTTCTCCTCCATGAGATCCTCACCCATGTGATTACTAATAATTTAATCATATTTCTTCTTCTCCACAACCATGTGCTCAATCGCTTTCTCATGGAAAAGGGGAACATGGAAAACAAACTCTTTCTCCCTCTACTGATGGTTTCCCTTGTCCTGCTCTCCCATTTCTTTCAGCACAACATTGTCTTCCTCGAATAGGACTAAATTAATGGTAATGACGTCCATTCTTTTGATTGTCAACTTGGCCTGCCTCTAGATATAGTTGATCCTCTGCCACTCCTTGTAATACACCTACTATAGGTTATTACTTGCTCAATTTTATGACATTAAAAAATATATGTAACACACTCAAAAATTACACCAATAAACAAAACTAAACTAATAAACATAACTACTACTTACATAAATTCAAACAATTACTTTGTTATTGAGACTAGTCATATCCAAGAGCATATATATAAACTTTCCAATGAAATTATCTAGCATTCTAATTTAAAATTTAATTGCGACACTTTCGTTGTCAATACCTAAATGATCGCCTTCTTGTTTCTCCTCTCATAATATTTGAGACTCATTAAAAATGTTCCTAGAAGAAATTATGCAATTGACCTCTTAAACATAAGTAGCAACATATATATTTATCGTCCTCCTAAATTTGTTAATGTAATGTGAGGGAATACCTAAGGTGTTCACTTCAAACGAGCTTTAGTATGTATTAAAGATCTACGTTTAAAGTATATGAAACTTATATTGAGGTACTGTCTTCTACCATACAACATCCACCTACAATGTCGTGTGGGACAGGTTAAGTAATTAATATAGCTACATGAAGGGAAACACTATACACATGTTTGGAGCTCTCCCGTCACTGTCCAATGAACACAACTTATAGGTCTTCACGTGCCAAATTCATTACTCGATTGACACACAGCCTACATTACGTTGGTTACTGTTATGTCAGTACATTGGTTTGGGAGAAGTATCATGCCCACAACCAAGCAGTTTCATTCATTGTCTTCACACAATACTGGGTATTGCTTTGGCCCCCCTCTGTGAGAAGTTTTACTTGCTTTGAGATAATTTTCCTTAGTCTATGGCCTGAGAAACCTGTCTCTTGCTTGGTTTGGAGTTGTGTCTATTGGATTAACTATCTCACTCGCAGAGTGCTGTAGGGGACTTTCATCTATTCTCCGTGTTATAGGTTTTAAGAGATAAATTCATACCGAGAAACCTGCTCCACCAGGTCTAGAGTAAAGCTCGACACTAGACATATCACTCACTCCCTGGTTACTATTCCAACGTTCCGGTCAACACAAGAGGTATGTGCGAAAACCCTTTAAATATTTTGAGGAATTTTGGGCTTCTATTCACTTCAAATATTCCATGGAATTTAATACCTAATTTCATTAACTGTTATTATCATTGTCTTCTTGCCATACTGTTATTTTTGTTTCTCTGTTACTCCCTTTTGAGCATAAGGTAATTTAGTTATATTTTTCATATATAGATGTATATCCTTCTTAGCGCTATATATTTTTGTTTACTTGAAGTTTAGACTGTAAGACTCTAAGTGGCTTATCGACCCTGATTTCCGCCTCGTGTTAAGAGAGCGAAGAGCTACTTCCTTGGTTCATATGCAAGATGCAGCCCTGGAAGTGGAATCCAACATATTGGCAGTTGACAGACTTAGGAGTAAATTTAATAGAGACAGAGGAAAGGGGAGGTTTGAAGACTCAACCTTTGGTTCCTCTACTACGCACCCTCAAGTAGACAAATTGACTAAACTCGTAAAATATTTTTCTGCCAAGATGGAGAAAATGAAACTTGAAGGGATGTAGACCTTTAGAAACACTCCAAATGATGATAACATAGGTAACTTCAGAAGACCAAATAATACTCCTCAGATCCTTCCAATAGATCCTAGAAGAAGAGACAGGGATGATCAAAAAATCCAAGCCCCTTTTCAAAATAACCTGGTCACTGCTGCAGAAGAAGAGGAGGAAGAAGCCAATCCTGAAATCCATTGCCTGGGTGACACCTTTCCATATCCCCATTTAACTCATTTTGCTTACGAAGATTCCCTCATGGATGGTCAACTAAATGAGATGAGTAAGGGGGAGAAGACTAACAATAATCCAAATAGATATAACCTCAGGTCTAGGAAGGAAGAAGGAAAGCTTGACATCCCTAACCTACTAGAGCAGAAAATCCTGCTAAAGACATACATATCAGAGAGCAACAAAGAAAAGAAGGCACCAAATCCCTCACCAATGATCAAAGGTCCTATCCCAGAAGTAAGAGAAATTCTAAAGCCCCCGTCCTCTTTCAACTTTGAGCATGAAATTCAAAAAATCAAAATCCCTGTACCCCTTTCATAGCTAGTCAAGCATGAGGACTTCAAAAAATGTCTCTCCAAGATGTTGTAGCCTGAGCCTTCATCTTATTCCATAGACTCAGTAGACTCAGTTAATCGTCAAGATGAAAAGCTAGCAGTTATCTTAGGTCCCTTGATAGAAGATAAAGATGGTTCATCCCCTACCTTCTATACGTCACTGAACATACATGATAAGGTGTTGCATAATTGTTTGATGGCCTCAGGGGCATCTCACAATCTCAAGGAAACACTCGAAGGAAAGACTAACACTGAGGACAGTGTTATACTTAAGGGGGAGAGGATGTAATATCATCAAGTATTAAACATTTTATGTAATAATTTCCATTTTAGTTAAAAATAGTTGACTATGACTCCATGAGAGGGGAACATTTTTCAGCTAACTCAGAGACAAGTGTCACCAATGGAGTGTTGTCATTAACATCCCCTAAAAAAATAGGGCTTTCTAAAGATGTGAATTTCTAAGGAGTGAAATGAATTTAATGAAAAGTCCTAAGCATAATGAGGATAAATACAACATATGTGGGAGGTAGGATGTTTCTTAGTATGTTGAGAAGGAAAGGGTTATTTTTTGTGTGAGCACAAATTGTGTTAGGAAAATAATTATGAAACTATACAAAGGTTCAATGGTTAAGGAGGGAAACTGAGTTCACCCTTATGGAGTCATAGTGAGGCTTGGGGGTGATCAAGACAAATGATTTGGATGTACTACATGTATGGTTGGGTGGAACATGGGTGTTCCATTTGTTTCTAGTTCGTTTGGTATAGATATGTATCTCTTTCTATAAGTTTATGTTTTTAGCTTCTTAGTGTTTTTTCTTTGTTAACTGTGGAATGGTTTAATATAGGAGTATTATTAAACAAATTGCAGGATGTTAATTAATTAAATTATGTATCTCATATAAATCTCAAAATTGTTGCAAATCTTTACTATTTTAGAAATTTTGTTATAGTATTTGGATCAGTATTCCTGGTTACATGGAATTCATTTTGGATATGGTATGACTACAATATAGTATATGAAATCTAAAGTTTTCTCCAGTTAGTAATGAAAACAAATGAATATCATTCAAAAATACATACACCAGAGGGTATTTACTCATGAATATTCCAGTAAAGAAATTAGTGGATTCTTAAGATTATATGTCCATAAGATGATAGATTAGGTACATAAATGGAAAAACATTGCACCTTACATTTTATAAATAGTTTCTTAAAAAGAGATAATTTCTCCTTCATAAATAAATTGTAAAATTATATATATAAAAAAAATAAAAATTTCCATGGAACTGAGAGGTTATGATAGATCGACGACGAGTACCTACTGACATCCTTGGAAGATCCCACAAGGTGGAAACCTTTCCCTACCTGAAAAGAGAAAGTCAATAGAGTAATAATGAGATCTAAAGAGCTGAAGTATTATGCATTCTTCATAGAATTTTCAATAAACCACTGAAAAAATTATATACTTACTTCTTGTGAAAAGGAAAACATTATGGGAGTTGTGCTTCACGATTTTGGAATCTTTTGTCCTTTCCTGTTAGATGGAAAACATAACTAGGTTAATACTGTGACACTATTGAGTATAGAATAAATAGCAAAGAAAACAAAGTTTTCAAGAAGGTAATATTTCATTGCGTTGGATGGCGCAGATTATGGAAGGAGGTCAACCCATCCCGAGCCTCTTTTCTCTATTTGTTTTCCTCGCAAACAGGAAATGACCCATCATTAAAACCTTATGTATAAGTTATTTTTCGAAAATCAAAGTGCAGTTGAAATATAGACAATGCACAATGAGAATCAATAACCACCCTGTTGCACAGGCTAACCAGCCTGTTGAGCAAGCTTTAATATTGGGGCAGATAGTATATACACAATATATATCCCAACGTATATATCAAGACAATCTGACCGTATATTCGCCATGCAAAACAATCAAATGCTTATCACATTCTTAGTACAAGTATTGGGTTGGTATAAAATTGAATATATATATATATATTACGTTTCAATTTAGATTCAACCAAAAATGAATACGACCTGGTTAAACTCATAGCTGAAATGTAAAAGGTGATTTTACTGACTGTAAGAAAATTAGGATTGAAAACTAAGGGTTCTTACTATTCAAAGTTTGAAAATGCTTTTCAGAAAAGTCCCTGTTCATTAGAAAACTGGTATTGTGCCTAATCTCCATCGAAGCCTCAAGAAAGATCCTTTCTGGGTGAGAAGAATCGAGACTAAAATTGTTGTTAGCATAGAAAGCGTATTCCTTGTGGTTTGACCAAAGCCTAGGAATATTTTTCCCCTTGTAAACTCACAAGACTCCTCAAGGTCTGTAATATTATAAAATATTTAACAATAATGGACTAGGTCCACTCATAGATGATTACAATAAGAAAATATGGTTCTCTAAATTACTTCCTTTATTTCCTGGACGGACTATTGGAAAATAAACCAGAGAGGTCAACGTTTATTATTTTTCAGTGTAAGGATTTAATACGAAAATTCCAAAGAGTAACGGAAACAAWAATCTTAAACAAAAATAAAGAAAATCTCTCTTCTGGTAACTAGGAAATACACACAGTCCCGTGAGACAGCGTGGTTGGTAATGACAAGTACCTTTCTCCAAGTGTTGGGAGGAGGTCTTGAGGTCAAATCCGGCTGGGTCTCCGGGACGAATTGTAATGGCTACTTGTGATGTAAATGATTTATATCTCTAATATAAATCGAGTTAATTTCTCGTTGGAAAAAAACTAGAAAATACACAGAGAATAACCTAGCRTACAGAAACAAAGACTAAGTAATGTGTAACACAATCCTTTCGAAAAATTAAACAAAATTGGAAATGGATTCCTMGTTTCTTAGATTCCTTACCTCACTATGAGCAGGGTGATAGGTGCCAAATGAACCTCGTGTAGCTGGTGGAGGAAACTATTTCCAGTGACTTTGAAGTAATACATTAATGCGGAATCTAGGTGCCATGTGAAGGAAATAATRCGGTTACTTGTGGTTGGTCCAAATCATGGGTTTTCTCAATTTTTCCGAATGAAGATTAATGGCATAGCAAATGCATTAACTCTATGTCAGTCCGCTTTGACCTAACCATGCACCGTGCGGTAATTGTTTAATTCGTTTGATGGTCTTGGAAGCCATTTCGTGTCCCATAGGTTAGTAACCTCTATTTTAGTTTCATAGTTATCCATAAAAGTATGTCACGAGACTTAGAAAAAACTATATCCCATAAGAACTCCAAATACAATAGGGAATTGATTATGTATATAAATTTCCTGTGAAGGCCTATGTATATGTCTTGTACATCTAATACTCTAACTAATTAAGGATGACATTAATATCATAAATAAGTAGGACAATGGTCTTCTATGAATTCATATAGTTCTCTCTCATAAACCAATTGGGGTCCTTTTACCTTATAAGGATGCTTGGAATTGTAGGTATTCTAAATCCTTAGAAAACTTTTAACTTATATATAGTATTAGAATGGACTACAAAAAAAGTTCATATATGAGGTATTAATTCAAACAGTTTGATGACCCTAAACAAACTAGCATTAAGGAGTCGAATCCGACATGACATATAATAATGGTATTAAAGGTATATTACCTTAACAAATTTTTTTATTAGTGGATTTTAGGGTAAATTACATTTGTATTCTTTTATTTAATGGTGTTATTGCAATAAGAAATATAGATATAGTAGAGAAGGCATACAAAGGTTGTTATATTCACTCTAACTAGATAAAGATAATTTGTGTGTATCATTTCATTGTTATTTTTTTTAGTAAAGAAATAGTTCATATATTGGTAGCATATTATTCTTTGAGAAAGTCTATTTTCTATGTATGAGTAATGAAATAAAGAAATAAAGTTATTATATAATAACTTGTGGATTAATATGTATGCCAAATATTTTCTCTTACATATTGATAATGAGAACACATGGAAATGTAGAATAAAAATATAGTAGCATAACAAGTATTGATACATCATATTGTCTAGATAATGATGACGCTTCAAAAATTTGTTGTACAAAGGATTAGGTAGGTCTTGAAGATAAAAAATAATTTAATAATGTATGTGTAACCATCCTCCGTTATGCCTATGAAAAAGCGAAGCACCAAGTTAATTTTTTTTTCCATTAAGAATTAACATCAACACATGATCACAACGATGCCTAATCAATAACATACCAACTACTGACCATGGAAATCACTGAGTCAACGAAGGATAGTGACATATAACATAAACAATGTAGAAGATTAACACATCATAATCATTTTGACACAATTGACAACAACATTCAATCACACAATGAATCAAAATGACTACCCTCCCAACCTACCCTGCAAGGTTAGGACCTCCAGGTCACATAATAAATGCTCAAGCCCACGTTCTAATTGATTTAAACCATTTAAGGTCTCAGGGCTGACGACTGTTATGAGGAACAAGGACGTGTCTACATCTCACTAAGACAATCAAGTGCAAACTAACTATGYTAAATCAACAACATCAACTATAATCAATGTCATTAATCCATCAATCCTAAACCACAATTAAACATGGCGCACGAGTAATCATTCACATAACACATCATAGACCACATTAAATCCAAGGYGCAAAAGAAATTATTAGTTATATTCGAGGCGCAAATCTCAATCACAATATGAAATCATCTGCCATATTAAATTTTCATTTCGTGCAAGAATACTAATATCTAAAACTAGTCATACATCACATTATTGAATTGCTCGCGAGCATTCTAATCAATTATTCCATCCTTTACACATCAAAAATTCAAGATGCATGAGATATCGACTTTATTTCGCAAGGCACAAGAGAATATAAATAATAAATCTACCATACTTCAACAATATTTAAAGGCGCAATAGTAACCAAATTTTGATTCAATCATGCATCATCAATATTCAATGGCGCAATAGAAACTAAGCACTCATTCATTTACACATCGACGTTAATCCAAGGCGCAAGGAACTCTAATAACTCAATCAATGGTACAATCGACATAAGCCCATGGCTCTAGAGTAAATTCCTTACATAACCCTCCATACATTGCATTATTTAAGGTGCAAAATAATCAACTTTATTTTAAAAGGTGCAAGATAATTTATAATGACTTAATCAATCAAAATTGACTCCAATCCCATCTGCGAAATATTCCAGCACTAGTTTGACTACAATATATCTAATCAATTGAATAGATGTAAACACCATCACCTCGTTCAAGGAGCGCAAGGGTTCATCCACACACGCAATTATCAAGGCGCAAGATTAACATCAATACTATTCAAATATCTAAATAATGAAAAATAACATTAACTGAAAAGAATCAAAACCTTCTTACTTATAGATATAGACTAAAAATTAAAATAATAAATAATTGAAATTTTTCTCCCTAATCATAATTACATATTTTTCAACCTTCTAAATTTATTGACTCAAACTACGTCGATTGGGTAGATCCCGCCCATGCAGAGATCAAAATGAAGGAAAACGCAGAGAGGATTCGAAGTATGAAATCACTTAGCAAGGGAAAGGGATGTTGGGTTTTACACTCAGAGTCACACAAAATAAAATAAAACGTTGAGTCGGATGTCATGATACACCAAATCTGAAATCACCGAGGGTAACTATGATTCTCATAGGTTACTACAGGCAACAAAATCTCTTAGGGAAAGAATCGACAAGGTTAAATGCAGAATCCCTCTCACAGTTTACCCACCAAGAAAATCGCAGAGGTATACGGCTGTGAAAAACGCAGAGAATAAGGTTGCAATTTCGCTGAGGTAAGAAGTAGAAATTTGTTTAGTTAAGGCAGTAAAAATCATTGGTAAAAGGACTACGAATTCGCTCACCATAGTAGTAAAACCTAGCTTAGTTAAAGCAGTGAAAATCGCTGGTAAAATGACCACGAATTCTCTGAGCATAGGAGTGCAATTTCGCTGTGTATAAGCAGTGAAAAATCGTTGGTAAGGACCACGAATTCTTTGAGCATAGGAGTGATTTTGTTGTGTATAAGGAGTGGAAAAATCACTGGTAAGGACCATGAGTTTTCTCAGTAGAGGAGTTCGATTTCGTTGTGTATAAGCAGTGGAAAAAAACCGTTGGTAAGAACCACGAATTTGCAGAGAAATAAAAAAAAATGTTTTAGAAACTAGAAGAGACACGCCAAGGCCGCTGGGTGTAAGAACGAATTTGCAGAGGAAAAAAAGTTTTAGAAACTCGAAGAGACACCCCAAGGTCGTTGGGTGTAAGCACGAATTTGCAGAGAAAAAAACGTTTTAGAAACTGGAAGATACACCCCAATGTCGATGGGTGCAAGAACGAAATTTGCATATAAAGATGAAGCTTTTCACTGGGTATAGAGAGAGGGATGAGGGAAGCGTCCTAGGTCTCCAAATCATGGAGAAAAACCCCACAAATAATAATAAAAAACAACATAGAGGGAAAGAAAAGGTAGAGAAAGATTCTGCTAGAGAGTAAGATAAAGGGGACGCAACTCCTAGGAAAGCAATTTAAAACAACGCAAAGGCAAGGGATCATTCACAAAATGCAGAGATAAATCATTGCCATCACAGACATATTGAAGGAATCACTAGGGTAATAATCAAACAACGCGGGGCAAGGAAGAACATGGCGCACTCAACAAACAAATTGGACAGGGTAAAAAGGTGAGGACTGGTTCTCTTAGCCACTAGATATTCTTCAAGGTAAAGAGCACCAAAAGGGCGCACCAGTGGTTAACAAATTTTCTTGGAGACTCGCTACAAGAATATTTCTACCAAGGCTATGGGTTTCAAGGTCCAAAAATAAAATATTAAACATTCCATCATATCTTTTACTGCAAATCATCCACCCTAAATTTACAACACTATACAATAGAATTAAGTACATTTTAAATTGAAACTTAATAAATTTCATCTTAGTTTAAGATTACCGTAACAAAAGGAGAAGAATCTAAGGTTGTTATTTTGTGCTCGCGCTCCCTCCTGTCTCTCGCCTGCTAATCAATGAGACTACACCGGTACCTCCCAGCCAACGCTAGGGGTACTCTTCTTCCCCCTTATCCCCCTAAGCCTCAAAGGGACCACACACAAACACAGCTGGAAACTCAAGCTCTCATCTCGCCTCGCAAGGTTGAGTTACCACTCTCTATCTCGAGATGGGTATCCAAATTCTCATAAGTAAAATCACTCAAATAAATTTTGGTAGCATAACTTTACGCATACCTGTCATGATCCTCTTTTCATCTTTACCAATTGGTTTATAGAATTTTTCTTCAAGACACAATCCTTTTTCACATTTAATCCACTTTTTAATTAACAAATTTTAGAATCCCCCCCGCCCCCCCTCCCCATACACTTGTCACCCTCTCAATAGTTTCATAAGAAAATATCCAAAATTTAATTTAATTATAAGTCACTTTCCCTCACATATCCTAAAAGCGCTCCTTAAATCACTCATAGTTGTCTTTTATTCCTTCATTTCCAATGTATGACTCACACCTTTCTAAATTTGTGTTGATTTAAAAATGGTATTCTTCTCTAGTTAACTAGACTCTAGATTCCTCTCTATGCTTACATATTTTTTTTATAATTATTCTCTTTCTTATCTCAATTTCCAATTTAATATTTCTTGCACAATCATATAATTAAATCTTTAGATAAAATCTTTCTCTTTTAATTCTTAACTTGATTTTTCTTCATTCCCTTTTTATTAATTTATTATTTACTTTTTAGTCTTCTTACCCTGATAGAAGATAGATGATCGATGCAAACCCCACTGCTATTGTCACGATCTCAACAATTCAACCAGAAGAACCAACTGATCTTGAAGAGGGGAAGCACATTTTTCATTCATAGATGTGGGTGAAGGGGACCCTGCTGCATTTTATTATTTATAGTGGAAGCTAGAAGAACCTCATCTCAGTAGAGGTCATCAAACATTTGAGATTTTCAACAATACCACACCCGCAGACATACAACATCGGGTGGCTTCGCCATGGACAATATATTCGTGTCAGCAAGCAGTGTTGATTGTCATACGACATCGAGCCCTTCAAGGATGAGGTATTATGTGATGTTTCACCGTTGGACGTTTGTGATGTTCTCTTGGGCCAACCATATATGTGGAAACACCATGATATTTATGAGTCTCGACCCCCTAGTGTGATTGTTACTCTAGGGGGTCATCTCTACATGATACCAGAGGTAGTTCTCACTATTGTCCCACCTAAATAAAACCGCAAGTTAGTATCTGCTATTAGACAATTCAAATTCTTCACAATCTGTTCAAAAGGTGAACAAAAGGACACTACAATCACTACAACCTCAGTCCAAGCACCTTCTATCCAACAGAAGTCGATCGACAAGATTGAAACAAATTTGTAAAGATTCATTCTACACACAGGAATATCATGTAGCCATACTGATTAAAAATTTCCAACCCTTCGAGCCACAGGTTCATGACAACCTTCAACAAGATAAGCAGCGTAACATCTCCAACAAGGTAAGCAACTCATTAAGATGCAGATTCCTAAGGATAGAGGATTGATCCAGGTGGATATTTGTGGTCACCCACCTATTACAATTGGCTCAAAACAAGCTTCTAGAAACTTACTATTTTTAGTAGTTTTTCGATTCCTAAATTTTCGGGGCCATTTTGAAGGCCTAATTGAAGTTGTTTTGGGGACTGAACACCTTAATAATAGGCATAGGCTATCATTGATCCCCAAAATAAATATACTTAACGATACCTTTCCAACAAGCTATCATGTGCCCCAAACAGAGATTGTATGCCAAAGTTACGCCCTAGGGAAGTTGATACACCAAACTACAAAAAACGGGGTCCAAAAAACTATTGGATTTTCATCTTCTAGGGTTAGGATTTTAGAATTTATTTATGTTAAAAAGGTCTTTATATCCTCATTGTAATCATATCCTGGACAATGTGAGTAGACGTCACATCTCTTCTCAAAGATAAGCTGCCACCATTCTAGCAAGTCTTTCACTCTGTATTTTTACAGTCTTTGTACATTTTCGATCATTAATAGAAATTGTGTATTACTGTATCTCTGTGTTTATGGTTGCATTATTGATACATTTATGTTATATTATTTGATATCTGAGATATCTTTATATATTTATTTATTATATCTCCGCTCTCATTTCGTGCCAAAAATAATTCGGATCAGTGGTATCAAAGAACGCTGCTCTTGATCATTTTTTCAATACATGTCCCCGACAAGGTCCAAGTATAGAAAGTTGGGACTCGATCTTGTCTCGCTTGAGGAAAATATCTCTCGCACGCCTAAGAAACCCTCCATGGAGGAAAAAAATAAAAACAACAGAGCAAACGATTCTATTAGTATGTTTCTTGAGTAAGCTCTCATGCGATAGAGGGATGACATGATGGAGAGTTTTTCCCACATCCTTCAATTTCTGCTGATAACAACATGAGCGTCTTCATCAACTGACCACTTTGGAGGCACCTCGCCTTTCAAGGTACCAATTAATTTTTATATTCCCATATTTGAAGGATAGATAGATGCAGATGCATATGCTAGAGGGTTATTTATCTGTTCATAATTTCTCCAACAGGGAAAATATCACCTTCACACTCCTTAAGGATCTCCCCCATGTTAAACATTGGTGAGAAACTTAATGTGAGCAAAGTTCCACAGAAGAATCTCAAATATATTGGGCTGAGCCTAATTGGTATTTTTTGTGGATGCGGTCAAGGAACAATATTACTTTGTTGGCAACTATGAAGAACAATACATGAGATGGACGAAACTGCGGCAAGAGAGGGGCCAAGCAGTGTCAGAGTTCATAGATATATTTCATACCTTGTGCACCAAGCTAGGTATCAAAGATTTCGAGCGACATTTGGTTCTGAAATACCGTGGGGCTCTACACAGATACATCCAAACTAAAATGGATTTTCTAGACATCGCATCATTGGGTGTTGCTTATCGATATGTTGTTAAAATTGACTAGAAATTTAAGCACTAGAACAAGTGGGAGTTCGGGTCTGCAAATCCGCAACAACCAAAGTATGGTAAAGGGTGAAATCATGAAGATGGGTTACACTTTTGCTTGTTTTATGAGAAAAAAAACTGTATTTTCACAAGTTCTTCAACTTCCGGAATACAAAAATATTTTTTTATTTAGAATTTCATTTTACAGTAAAAACAAAACCTGTGAAGAATTTTGTTAGCTTTCGAATGACTATTTTTCAATTTTTTTTTATAACGATTTGATATGTCAATTTGACAATTGTTTAACAATATGTTCCTTAAACATGAAATGAATGATAATGTTATTTTTTTCTACAACAATATATCTATTATTAAACTTATGTTTTTAAGAAACGAAATATACTGCAACAATCTACAGAGACTCTCTTTTATTATGATTATAATTTTGAATCTAATGGATGAATATTATAATTTCTAGAATTTTTTGAAGTTGACCAAGCTAAAAACGTTGCAGATATTAAACACATGCTTTTCTACATGTTGTATCTATCTTAATTTTTTCTTAAAACTAAAATCTAAATATACCCTTTTGAAAAGAACAGTTTAAGGATTATGAATATATTTTTGTCCAATTTTTTCATTGTATATTTTTAGAGATGCCGATATGTCATTTCACTGAATCATAATGTCTCTTGAAAATATTATGTAGTGATTTAAAAAAAAAAATAAAAAAAAATTAGATAAAAGTAAAGAAAATGAAAACAACTTATAGGAATTGAAAGTAGATTCAATTTTGGAAATGCTGGTGTTATTTTCGAAACCAAATTCTCAGTATTTGCAGGAGTCCACAACCTCTGAAGTTCAGGTAAAGCTTGGGGAAATTCTGTGATTTTTGTTTTTAGTCCCAATTTCATGTTTTCGGCCGAAAAACAAATATTTCGTCCGAAAGAATAAAATCTAACAGAAACCATAAAAAATGAACGGTTTCCAAGGTTTTCGGCCGAAAAAACCTTCTTTCGGCCGAAAGAATGTTGAGCGAATTCTGTCGGTTGGAAAAAATGAAAATACACGTCGTATCGTTTCATTTCACGCCAAATTGTATAAATAGTTTTTCGACTGAACACATTTAATACAATTCATCGGATGGACAGACAGATATAAGCTCGGGGATAGGGATTTCAAAGCATTTCTCTTACTGATTGCAGTTGTATTCTTTTTTTTCTTTATTTCTTCCCTCTGTTCCATAGGCTTAATCGGAGGATCGATATAGATACATGGTGGTTTTCTAGAGCACTTAAACAAAGTTTCGAATCATCTTTTTGGTTTTTGTTGAATAAGGTAATTGATGTTTGTTCAAGTTTTTATTGGAATAAAAATTTATATGTTGAAAGATAAATGTTGAGCATTTTTTCAAGGTGAAGTCTTTTTTGAACATATATTTTACAGATAACTATAAAAGTCACGGGAAACAAAAGTTTGTGCAAGAGAAAATATGATCGCACTCGAGATGATACTCGCCAAATCGAACAAAGGAAAGAGCTTTATCGGAGAAATAAACAAGAACGTGGAAATATTCAAGAAAGAAATCATGAAAATGTCAATAGATATTTTTGAAAAGAAAAAGTTCAACCAGGTATGCATGCACATATGATGATTTAGCACACGACACACATTGGGACTGTATTCAGAGAGTACATAATTCAAAGTATAGAATTCAAATTTAAAATATTGTAAATTTAATATAATTGATTGTAATTACAAATTGATGTTTTTCAAAAAACATAAATAGATTTGTCTCATAATGTTGAAGAAGACGTTGAAACCGAAATTGAAGTAGAAGACGTTGAAACTGAAATTGAAGCAGAAGAAAAATCACCTATAGGTATGTACATAAATTTAGATAATACAAGATGAACACTCAAATTTATATAATTTAGTGAATTTATGTTCATGTTATGTTTTTTAATATAAACTTTAAATTGAAATATGCAAGAGAATTTATCAACATTGATGAGGAAATATTAGAAAATGTTGATACTGACAAATTTGGAAAGAAAAAAGATAAGCATTATATAAGATATCGAACTGAGAATATATATAATACTTTTTTCAAAGATGAATCAATAACAGTACAAGATCAACTTTTACTTTGTCTAATGAAGTCAAGAAAGTTAAAATAAGATACATCATTATTGGGTATTCAAATGTCGACAAAGGATACAAAGGTGACACAGAATGCCTTTAACAATATAACTAGTGTATTAAAAG
>ML818335.1:175245-186067 GCA_009831015.1 Picea engelmannii | reverse complement strand
CTTGCTGAGAGCACCAACTCTCTATTTTCTCTAGCACCCACTAGAAGGAAGCACCCACCCCCTGGTTTCTCTAGCACCAACTAGAAGGAAGCACCAACTCCCTGGTTTCTCTAGCACCAACTAGAAGGAAGCACCAACTCCCTATTTTCAAGCACCCACTTGAACCTTTGAGGACACCAGTCCTCCCTAGCAACTCCCAACCACCCTGATATATAAATTCCTTGTTACTAAAACTTATTACAATGATATAAAGTTATTTAATGGCTTACCAGCCTTGTCGTTGTTCTGTTACACTACTTTGTTCTGTCTACATCAGTGTCTTCTGCACGCCCCTTGCACTTTCTATTCTTCTACCTTTTATACTCTCTGCACCATATCCCTTCAATGCAACCTTCCTCTACTGTGCATTTCTGCACCTGCACTCTGCCTCCTTGCACACAGTTGAATCCTTCCCCACAATGACAACCCCCATCTCTTCTTTGTTCCACATTCTTATAGTCCCTGTGCTCCTTGTGCATGCAATATGTTACATGCCTCTGCATGCTCACACCTCCACAAATCTCCTGCACATCTTGAGTGCTTTTCCCTGATCATCGCAACTCTTCAGCTTCTCTGGTGGTTCACTCCACGCGTTCAACATCACTGGGTGTTCTGCTGAGATTCCTCAACCTCTCTGGCAGTTGATACTCCTTGTCTTCTCTGTCATAGTCGAGCTTATGCCTTCTGTTTCAATTACAAACTTCAATGCTCATCCATCTATCAATCTCCCTAAAAATCGTCTTGCATCACTGGATGAAGCTTAGAGATTCTTCATCTCCTCTGGCGATCACATAGAGGTCTCTTCGAATTCTCTGGCAGAGACCATCAATGGTTTCTAGCAGTTACACTGCGACATGATACAATAGCCCTCCGATCTTGTTCAAATTCACCTGCACTGTTGGATTGATTCCAAGGGATCTTGCATTCATTTTGGTATTTTGGCAATTCGGAATTTGTGTGACCATGTGTCTCGACATTCCCAGTCACGATCCCCGAAAAGGAGCTTGGTTTCTCTAGCTCTTTCCTCCATCTCTCGCTGATGTGACCAAGGGCTGTGACCATAGCCTTATGCATAAGGCGCTTTCGCGATTTCTCATTTCGTGAATCTGGAGATGAGACATTTCGACTCTCCAAGTCGCGATCCCCGAAACCCCAAAATGGCGTGGGATCAACGGTCCCGATCAACACTTGATCTGACGGCTCAGATCATTTCGCGATTTCGACATTCTTGATGTTCAGTGTTCTTGTCACTTCAAAGTCCCGATCCATGAAACTTCGAAATGGAGTCGGATCAACGGCACATATCACTCCTTGATCTATCGGCTCAGATTAAGTCATGATTTCGCATATCACGATTTCGACATTCTTGATGTTCAGTGTTCTTGTCACTTCAAAGTCCTGATCCACGAAACTCTGAAATGAATTCGGATCAATGGTCCATATCACATCTTGATCTGACGACTATGATTAAGTCGTGATTTCGCATATCGCGATTTCGGGATTCCTGTGGTTGTTATTCTTTGACATCTCCAACTCTCGATCAACGAAACTCCGAAGTGGACTGGGATCAACGGTCCAGATCAAACCTTGATCTGACGGCTTAGATTAAGTTGCGATTTTGCATATCGCGATTTTGGGATTCTTGTGGTTAATATTCTTTAACATCTCCAACTCTCGATCCACGAAACTCTGAAATGGAGTGCTTGACATGCTCTGATCTTCTGCCATGCATCCCTCTTGGATCAACGATCAAGATTTTATCAATACTTCACAACTCCACGAGCCTTCGTTGAGCCTGATCAACGGTCCATATTTGGCTTCGATCTAACGGTTGAGATTATTTTGTGATTTCTCATATCGCGAGTTCGAGAGGTGAAAGGTTGGAGAATTTCATACCTTTGACTTTCCAGTCAGCAAAATGATGATCTGTGTCCACGTGTCCTTCCCGAAGATGGACGATCCTCCTGCTTTCGGGATTTTGTAAGCCCGCTTCTCCTAGTGCTTTAAAGAACGTGCAGGCTCTCCTGGATCCAAGGGTGGTCGGACCCTGCGCTCGGATCTAACGCTCGAGATCTATCCTCCATATCTGCGCCCTCCTCTTGTCTATATTGAGATCTGACAGCCATCGGGAATTTTGAATTGTTGATCCAATGATCACTGTTGCTGCTCTTCCCCAATTATAACTGCACTGCTGATCATCGTTGTTGTACTTAATCCATCATCGCTGCTATACTTGCCATCAATGACAAGCATACGCTTCCTGTAAAACATGCCAACAATAAGATTGTTAAATATTTCATCCCTAAAAACATGTTAAGGTGCATATGCGAAGTAAGAAGGAAAGTAGTTATCAATAAATAAGATTGTTAAAGATTTCATCCCTAAAAACATGTTAAGGTGCATATGTGAAGTAAGAAGGAAAGTAGTTATCAATAAATGACTAAAACAAATAAGGTATTTCTCTATTCTCAATTGTCCATCCCAATTGTATAGACTAAAACAAATTCTTTGAAATAAGATTGTTAAAGATTTTATCCCTAAAAACATGTTAAGGTGCATATGTGAAGTAAGAAGGAAAATAGTTACCAATAAATAAGATTGTTAAAGATTTCATCCCTAAAAACATGTAAAGGTGCATATGTGAAGTAAGAAGAAAAGTAGTTATCAATAAATGACTAAAAAAAATAAGGTATTTCTCTATTCTCAATTGTCCATCCCAATTGTATAGACTAAAACAATTTCTTCATCAAAATTTAGATAAGTAAGAGAAAATCACCACAATATTTTATATACAACCATCACTACTTACTCCTATAAGCAATAATCTTAATCTTATAAGCAATAATCAAGAAGGGTAAATTTCATACAATTGCATATATTGAACCCTATGTAATGATCCCAAGCCAAATATTTTCTTGAAACCGCTAACTACTACTGATCTATTGATGTGCAGGTATTTATTGAGTTATTAAGTGCATACAAGATTCATCAACACATGAAGATCACAATATATTCAAGATGTAGAAGCACAAACAAAGATCTGACCTTTTGTTATGAGCAATGTAAGATCAATACAATATATGGCCGATCTGGCATAAACCTTAGATGGTCATACAAGCAATAGATATGAGCTGCTACAAAATGCTCCCGACAATACAAAATAAGCCTCCAAAGGCTGGATTTACAATGAAGACTGAATCAAGTAGATTTGAGCCGTACTAATGCTCAACCTCCAAGCTAGAAAGTGCCACGCCCTGCTAGAATGCTGAAGCTCTCAATAATTCGGCCCTGCTACCAAAAGTGTCCAATCAACCCGAGAAATATGCCAAATGATATATTGGGCAACTGTAAGGACAACCCAGATGTCCAAATTCCCAAATCCACTCTCAAACCCTGTAGATATGAATTCCTCCACAGAATGGTGCACCCCACTGGATGACTGAAACCCTAGCTGGTTCGACCCTGATGAATGAGGCCTCCAAATGATCTGAAACTCTCCAAGAATATAGATCGGGCTATGAGAATCCCGTGGGAGAAGTTTCAAACTCAGATCTCAAGCAGATCTCCCTAGATCTGAGTTTTACTGAATCACAGGACATCCCCTATGGCTCCAAGACGTCCCAATCTGCAGGAAAATGTAGAATGATGATAACCCTCCAGAAAATCCCTCAAACTGATGGTCCTGCCCCTGTAAATAAAACCCAACTGTCGGAATGGCCCCAGGCCCTCAGGATAAGCTGGATCAAACCTCCCTCTAGATGATGGTGTGCCCTTGCTGGAAACACAAGAACAGTACGTCCTGCTACCTTTTGAAGCACTAGATGGAGATGGGATGAGACTAGAATGGTGTGGAGGAGTCTTTCATCCCCGAGACAAAGCTGCGGAACAAGGTGAGTGGATATTTCACCACTGAGTTGTTCACAAGGGTTTGTACAACAAAACCCCCAAACTGAATGCTCAAGAGAAATAGAAAATGCTAATCCAAAACCAGAATGAGTAATAGGTGCGCCCCAGCCTCTTACTTATACTTTTTCCTTCTAATTATCTGTTGAGTAAGGTTAACTCCCAGGGTTAATCTTCTATTCTTATGTTGAGTTATCTTTTACCCTTAATCCATTTTCCTTTCTTAATCCAACTTAAAATAACTTTAGCCTTCTTGACTTCCCCCTTCAGTGTAAGACTATGACCTAGTGGGGGTGCCCAGGCCACTGAGTCTCCACATCACCTCTCTAAGAGGTGGGGGACATTACAGTCTCCCCTGCTTGAAATTGCTTGTCCTCAAGCAATTCCAAACCTTCTTCTCTTACCATGTGTTCCTTCTCCCAGGTGGCATCCTTAATGGGTAAATCCTTCCACCTGATCAGGTACTCCTTGATACTTCGGTTTCTGAGTCTCTTCTCTCGAATTTCTAGTACCTCCTCCAGAATCAAAACAAGTTGTCCCTCCTCATCCATGGGGGGTAATACCTCAATAGGCTTGATGTGTTGACCGAGGGATTTCTTAAGGCACGAGACATGAAAAATGTTGTGAATTCTGCTACCCTGTGGAAGCTCTAGCTCGTAATCTACAGCCCCTATCCTCCTGCTAACTCTGTAGGGTCCAAAGAAATGTGGCTGCAGTTTCTCCGCTAGGCTTCTTTTAATAGAAGCCTGCTTGTATGGTTGCAGCCTCAAGTAGACTAAATCACCAACCTCAAAAGTCCGTTCAACTCTGTGCTTGTCTGCTTGGACCTTCTGCTAGTTTTGTGCCCTCTGTAGATGATCCTTCAATTCCCTGAGAATGTCTTGGCTCTGTTGTACCCAATCCTACACCATGGGTGCCCTGCTATCCCCAAAGGCAATCTCCACAAAGGAAAGGGGATCATAGCTATATAAATCTCTGAAGGGTGTCATGCCTATGGATACATGATGGGTGGTGTTGTAGCAATATTCTCCTAAGTGCAACCATCTAACCCATGCTTTCTGTTGTCCTGCTACGTAATTTATGAGGTAGCCTTCCACCCATTTGTTGACTATTTTAGTCTGACCATCCATCTGAGGATGATAACTAGTACTAGGAGTCAATGTCGTACCTACTAATCTGAACAACTCTTGCCAAAATGTACTCATGAATCTGTTGTCCCTGTCATTAATAATGGTCTTGGGTGGGCTGTGTAGTCTGAACACCTCTCTGAAAAATAATTCGGCCACCTATGCCACGCTGAAGTCTGTGGCTATGGAAAAGAAGTGTGAAAACTTCGTCAATCTGTCCACCACCATGAAAATGCAATCCTTTCCCTGTGCTCTGGGAAAATCGGTGATGAAATCCATGGATATACTTTCCCACTTGTGTTCTGGAATGGGTAGGGGTTGCAACAGTCCTGCAGGGTGCGTGTGCTCATCCTTGTTTTCTTGGCATGTGGTGCACTCTTTGACATGCTTAATCACATCCTCCTTGAGGACTTTCCATGCAAACCTCTCTCTCACCTTCCTGTACGTCTTACTGATGCCCTGATGTCCTGCTATTGGTGAGTTATGACACGCATGCAAGATCTTAGCTTTGAGAACTGATCTAAGAACTAAGAAGATTCAACCTTTGTAATAAATGAGGTCCTTTATGACCCTGAAGTTGTCATCCTGTATTTGTCCATCCAATAGTTAACAAGCGAACTGATCCTTTGCATATTCCACTATCAAGTGATCCTTCCAGTCAACTGACATTATTACCGGACATGGAAAAAATGGATGGCCTCCTGGATAATGCATCGGCTACTACGTTGTTCTTCCCCTTGACAATTTCAATGTCGAAGTCGTAGGCCTGTATTTTTCTTACCCATTTCTGTTGTCTTTCATTCAAATCTTTTTTCTCCAGTAGATATTTAAGACTGTTATGGTCTGATTTGACCACAAACCTTGCACCTACCAAGTATTGCCTGAATTTGGCTAGTGCATGCATGATAACCAACATTTCTTTGTCGTAAATGCTGTAAAGTAGTTCAGGACCTCTGAGTTTCCAACTTTCATAGGCAATGGGGTGCCTATTATGCATCAACACAACCCCTATACCTCCCCCCATTGCATCACACTCTAAGGTGAAGGGTATGCCAAAATCTGGGAGAGCTAGAATTGGACAGGTACTCATGACTTCTTTCATTTTCTCCATTGTGGCTTGGGCCTCGTCACTCCATTTGAAGGACCCATTTTTGGTCAAGTCACTCAAGGGTGTGCATAGTTAAGATAACCCTTTAACAAATTTCTTGTAGTATGTGCATAGGCCCAGAAATACCCTCAGTTCCGTGAGTGTCTTCGGAGTAGGCCATTCCCTAATGGCTGTTATTTTCTCCTGGTGTACCTATACTCCTTTTACCCCTATGATGTGTCCCAAGTAGAGTACCTCTATCATCCCAAAATCACACTTGGATTCCTTGGAGTATAGTGACTGTTCTTCCATGATTGACAGGATTTGGTCCACATGTCGAAGGTGTTCCTCCCAGGTTTTGCTGTAAATGAGTAAGTCATCAAAGAATACCAACAAGTGTTTCCTCAGTTGTTTGTTGAACACATGGTTCATGCAGGACTGGAATGTGGCTGGGGCATTGTTTAACCCAAAGGGAATTACCAAAAACTCGTAATGGCCATAGTGACACCTAAAGGATGTTTTTGAGATGTCCTCCTCCCTCATCTTGATTTGATGGTAGCCCGAACGGAGATCAATTTTTGTGAAATAGATAGCTTCATGCAACTCATCTAGCAACTCATCAATCCTGGGTATGGGGTGCATGCTTTTTATCGTCTTTTTATTCAAAGCCCAGAAGTCAATGCACATTCTCATCGTTCCATCCTTTTTCTTAACCAAGACTACTAAAGAAGCGAACAGGCTTGAACTCGGCCTGATGTGTCCCATGTCTAGAAGCTCTTTGATGACCTTCTCTATCTCGTCTTTATACTTCTTGGGATTCCTATAGGGTGTGGTGATAACTGGTTTAGCCCCTACTTCTAGCTCAATAATGTGCTCGAACCCCCTGTCTGGTGGCACACCTGGAGAAATCAGCCCAAACACCTTGTGGTGCCTGTCAAGGATCTTTTTAATCTCCGGAGCATAGTGCACCTTTCCCTTCTCATCCACTCGTGTTGAGACTTTACATTCTACTGCGTATACAATTTCTTTCCTTATGAAGATGGCTTCCATCCTCTTGGCTGTGACCACTCTGGCAGAGTTACCTATCATGCCTCTGAGCACAAGCTTTCGTCCTCCTTCCTCTACAAAGGACATTTCCATGGTCTTGTAATTGGTGGTGATGGGACCTAAAGTGCCGAGCCACTACACCCCTAGGATGATGTTGGTATCGAGAAGATCCATCACATACACATCATGAACTAACTCATACCTTCCTAAGGTGAGTTTCATACCCGGTATGTATTTGTCACAGGACATAGTACTCCCGCTTGCTACCTCTACTTTGACCCCTTCAAAATCTACTATAGGTATGTGCCTCCTCTTTAGTAATGCCCTGTCAATGAAATATTGGGAAACTCCTCCATCAATCAGAACTGAGACTCTCTGTCCTTGCAAGACCCCTCTCATCCTGAAGGTGTTGAAATTGGGTACCCCGCTGATAGATGCCAAGGTAGCCTTCTCTCCAGTTGCACAGTCAAGTTCTGGAACCTCCTCTTCTCCTATCTCTGCAGCTTCATCCTCAATGTTTTGTATTTGACCATACTGTTCCTCCTCTTCATTGTCCAAGGTAACTTCTATATAGTGAACCTGGCCACGTCCCATGCACTTATGTGATGGATTCCATGGTTCTTCGCAAGTGAAGAAGAGTTACTTTCTTCTCAGTTCCCTTCTGGCATTGTCATCTATCCTACCGCGACCCCTATCAAATCCCTTTGGGTCACGTCCCCCCTGATTCATTAGAGGTCTTTGATCTCTTCCTCCACTATTAAGAGGTGGTCTGGGTATGAGTCTAGGCTTCACAGCTGGCCCCAAATCCCTCGCCTTCCAAATGGCCTCCTGTAGGTTGTGGGGTTTAAAGGCCTTTACCCAACCCTTCAAGGGTTCCATCAACCCTTCTGTGAAAAGCATCATGAGCCTTGTTGGGGACATATCCTGTACCATAACTGCCAATCTTTGAAATTCATCAATATACACTTCAACCGCACCTATTTTGTTGAGTTGGGTAAGCTCCCAGAAATGTAGCTCAGGATCTCCTTGGTCAAATCTATCAATGAGCCTCTGAGTGAACTCTATATAGGATACAATCTAATTGTGGCCGAGTGTGGTGAGTCCATGATACCACCAGTCATGAGCCTTGCCATCCAGTTACATAGTAGCGAATTTGATGGCATCCATCTCTCTCATGGGGTTGAGTTGCAGGTAAGTATCCAACTTTTGTACCCAAGATTGAGCTGTCATCTTGGCTGTACCATCAAAGTATGGAATTTCTATTTTTCCCGCTCTTCGTTCAAACTCAAAACTGCCCTTGTTGTTCATCCTGGGTTGATTTCTAAACTTGAGTTGACAATATTGGTCTAGGGACATCTATTTTTGGATCTTCATATCCAAACTGTAGTATTCATTGGTACTCCTCACCAATTGTCCCACAAAATCTTCAACCAATTCCTGTTGCCCTAGCTCATCTGAGAATGTGGGCATATATGGTCTCAGGTTGGCTCTGCCACTCATATGTCGGCCAAGCTATTCATCTATGAATGTGGGTATGTATCTCCTCGAATTGATCCTGCTACCCATTTGACCCTGGAGCGTGTCTCCTTCCAAACTCCCCTCGGATCTGGAAGCTTTCTCCTGATTATGTCTGATCTCCTCATGGATCCCACTAGATCCACTGGCCTCCTTATGCCCATAAGTATTAGGGTCTTTCCCCTTATGTGCCATTTCCATTAGAAATGCAGTTAGCTTGGATTGGTTCATGTTCATTATCTACAGGTTCTCGTCAAATTTCTTCAATGTTTCAAAAAGCTTAGCTTGTCCCTTCCTGTTGGTTTCATGGTATTTGTCGAAATATCGGACCAATGTGCTTTCCGTGCGGTTGACGGATTGCTGGAACTTGTTAAATTCTGCTGCTATGAGAGTCAAGTCTATAGCTTCATGGTCATCTCTGGATCCCTCCATCTCGGCCTCTGTTTCACTGCTACGTGTCTTCCTTCGACCCATAAAGTTACTGCTGTACCTTTGCCTGCGCCGATCCTTCCACAGGTTTAGAGGATCAAAGCTCTGATACCACTGTAATGATCCCAAGCCAAATCTTTTCTTGAAACCACTAACTGCTACTGATCTATTGATGTGCAGGTATTTATTGAGTTATTAAGTGCATACAAGATTCATCAACACATGAAGATCACAATATATTCAAGATGTAGAAGCACAAGAAAATATCTGACCTTTTATTATGAGCAATGTAAGATCAATACAATATATGGCCGATCTGGCATAAACCTCAGATGGCCGTACAAGAAATAGATATGAGCTTCTACAAAATGCTCCCGATAATACAAAATAAGCCTCCAAAGGCTGGATTTACAATGAAGACTGAATCAAGTAGATCTTAGCCGTACTAATGCTCAACTTCCAAGCTAGAAAGTGCCATGCCTTGCTAGAATGTTGAAGCCCTCAACAATTCGGCCCTTCTACCAAAAGTGTCCAATCAACCCGAGAAATATGCCAAATGATAGATCGGGCAACTGTATGGACAATCCAGATGCCCAAATTCCCAAATCCACTCTCAAACCCTGTAGCTCTGAATTCCTCCACTGAATGGTGCACCCCACTGGATGACTGAAACCCTAGATGGTTCGACCCTGATGAAGGAGGCCTCCAAATGCTCTGAAACTCTCTAAGAATATAGATCGAGCTATGATAATCTCGTGGGAGAAGTTTCAGACTCAGATCTCAAGCAGATCTCCCTAGATTTGAGTTTTACTGAATCACAGGACGCCCCCTATGGCTCCAAGACATCCCAATCTGCAGGCAAATGTAGAATGATGATAACCCTCCAGAAAATCCCTCAAACTGATGGTCCTACCCCTGCAAACAAAACCCAACTATCGAAATGGCCCCAGGCCCTCAGGATAAGCTGGATCAAACCTCCCTCTAGATGATGGTGCGCCCTTGCTGGAAACACAAGAACAATACGTCTTTCTACCTTCTGAAGCACTAGATGGAGATGGGATGAGACTAGAATGGTGTGGAGGAGTCTTTCATCCCCAAGACCAAGTTGCGGAACAAGGTGAGCGGATATTTCACCACTGAGTTGTTCACAAGGGTTTGTATAACAAAACCCCCAAACTAAATGCTCAGGAGCAATAGAAAATGCTAATCCAAAACCAGAATGAGTAATAGGTGTACCCCAGCCTCTTAATTATACTTTTTCCTTCTAATTCTCTGTTGAGTTAGGTTAACTCCCAGGGTTAATCTTCTATTCTTCTATTGAGTTATCTTTTACCCTTAATCCCTTTTCCTTTCTTAAGTCAACTTAAAAATATAACTTTAGCCTCCTTGACTTCCCCCTTCAGTGTAAGACTATGACCTAGTGGGGGTGCCCAGGCCACTGAGTCTCCACATCACCTCTCTAAGAGGTGGGGGACATTACACCCTACTTCTTTGGTTGACTTAAAACAAGAATAAGGATTTATGGATCCAACATAAGTGGAATGTGAATTTTGAATTCTCAACAAATTAGATTGACAAAGTAGAGTTTGATGTGTTAGTGCAATGTGAATTTTGAATTCTCAACAAATTGTATTTACAAAGTAGAGTTTGATGTGTTAGTGCAATGTGAATTTTG